>WYEA01016196.1:0-98544 GCA_033558465.1 Alcedo atthis
TGCCCAGGCGCCCTCAGCAACCTGCCCACAAAATGGCGGCCCCGCCCACAAAATGGCGCCCCTGTCCACAAAATGGCAGCCCCACCCACAAAATGGCGGCCCTGCCCACAGAATGGCCCCCTACCCCCCAAAAGAGCATTTTCTCAGCCCTTTTTATTACAGGTCCCTTCCCTGGTGCAGTCTAAATTCCTATATAAGGAACTGAGGAGACTAAATTAGAGCAAAATAATTTCTGATAATTACTGACAACCTGAATTATTCCTATTGTTAAAAAATGAAGTCGGAATAAGACACGTTCATGTTTCCCCCATTGGGGTTTTATGCAGAGTATGATAATGTAGGTTAGAAGGTTAGACTGCCACCTGACTGCCTGTACTCAGCCTAGAGGTGTGAAGAGAAGATGAAATAAAAAAAAATAATTAAAATCTGGGAACAGTTAAAGTGCAGGAAATGGCATCATTGTTTTCTAGAGGGTTTATTACAGATTGATATTTTAATTTTTTTATTTTTTTTTTTAATTCAAATTTATTTTTCATCCCATCTTTCTGAAGTCAGAAGAGTTATCAATATTGGTCATTTTACGAGTCTGGACTGATTTTTTTTTTTTACCACTGTCTCAGAAGGAGGCAGCTTTTCTTTTGCTAAATTCTTATTAAGAAATTCTGGAATAGCATCACTGCTTGTTTTCAGTTCTCATGCTTATCAAGACAAATGTTTTTGATTACTGCTAGACTGGGCTTTGTTGCAACTGTTCAGCAATTGCATTATCAGTCATTTTACTATCAGTCTTTATACCTCTTTATACCTATATCAGTTAAAATATGTTTTGTCCCCATGGTGCAATTTCTTGGTGTTTCTTTGAAGAGTTTTTAGAGCATTAAATTAATGAGTTCTGTTTGCTAAAGAAAACACTATATCCACAGCTCCATTTATTTGATGTATTCAAGTAAATACAACTCAGCAATTTGACTTGACTAAATGGTTTCTGACAAGATGTTGGAGTTTTAATGAAAGAGGCACTTAGCATGCTGCTGGATCTTCTATCCAGTGCCTGTTAGGTGGTGGCATTTGTTTATTTTTTTAAGACTCTGTGTTAATTTTACAAGAACATTAAAAGTCATTTTCTGCATATGCTTTTCACTTTTACTAGGCCTTTAAAACAACGTTGACTTCATCAATCAACCTCAAGAAAGGGCATTTATATATCAAATGATAAAATATCTGTATACACATTATATGTTTTTCTCAGCCTCATGGTTCTTGTCATTATTTCTTACATAAAACTTCAGAATGTTAGGTTATTTAAATACCTTGAGGAGTACATTGGTCTCCAGTAACCTGCCAAGTGAATTAAACTAGCGTGTAAATGTACAGGCTGTGAACAGGTTGTATTATTTATCTTAATACCAGAGAGAGTTATTACAATGTATGTGCCTAGGCAAGGTTTGTTGGTTTAACTGGCACTGCAGTACTAAGTAATTAGTCTGTCAGCATCATGTATTTTCCTATGTTTCAAATTTCTGTTTATTTTGGGGGTTTTTTTTCAGCTTTCTGTATAAATCTGACTTTTTCCTTCTAGCACTCGCTGCATAGTAAGTACATCACTGTTGAGGGATAGAATAATCTCTGGGACAGCTACTGCTTTCCAAATGTGACCCTCTGAAGGAAGCTTGTCTCCTAAAATCACTCTTCTGTTCCTTTCCTTAATACGATGCTCAGTTCTTACTGTGGGGCTGCAAGCTCTCCCCAGGCAGCTTTGGATACATTTATACAAATGATCGAATCTGGGAAGTCATTAAATGAAAAGGCTTTTGAGAATAATCCAGTGTAATGAAAATTCTACTCTTTACATAATACAGAGTTTGCTATATGATCAAGCAATTACTTTGCTTCAGACTTTGCAGGTGGTTTCCAAGAAACTCCCGCTGTCACACTTTGGCAAGGTTTTATTGAAAGATGTGCTGAAGATATTTTTTTTGCCTTCAGAAATATCGGAGTTGGAGATGTCCTGCCTGCTTTCACGTGGACAGACCAAAGGATGACAGGTACGTGGGCATTTTATTTGGTACACGCACTGTAAAATTTCTAACTAAATGGAAAGCTAGTTGTGCAGACTTAGTGCATTGCATGGCAGCTTTCTGCCTTGGAAGGGCATTGTGCTCACCTGTGAACGTGCTCTTCTGAAAGCTTTGCAAAGAAACAACAAAATGATTTCCCAATGGACCTTCTCAGTCCTTGGTGCCTTTGTAACCAACCATTACACATAGAATTCTGTTGATATTTTTCCCACCTTCCAGCTTACTAAAATTCACCCATCACCTTCCTTCAGTTCACTCTTTGGTTTTCATGTGGACACAAAGTGATTTCAAATATATGTCTGTATCCCCTTCGTAGCAGCATATGTCTGCAGAAGGAACAACTCAGTGATCCACCTCACACCCCCATGCAAGCAGAAAGACAAAATGCCACATACTTGTGTGCTGCAGCTGGAGGGGTCAGAGAACTCCCCATTTCAGCCCAGGGAAGCAGAGTACACTGGATTGCAATAGCACTTGCTGCCATTAAGAGGAAAAGTGGTGCAAACCCGGTGATTGAATTACCCGTTCTGGAAATAGGGACCTTTGCCAATGCAAAAGGAATTTGTGGAGACCTGTTGCTTTCAGCTAAGTGTTTTGGGGAGGTGAGAGAGAAAGAAGGAATCAAAATCTGACACATTCCCACATTCCTTCCCTTTCTCTTGCTCGCTTAGGTGCTTCTTTTGCCACTGTTCACTTTTCATCCTCTGCTGCACAAACCCTTCTGGTGTCCCAGTGCAGTCTCTGTGCACTCCTGGTTCCATCCCTGCCCTCGCAGCAAGTCTCCAAAATAAAATCAAATGTGTAAATACTCCAAGGCTTTCTCAAAAAAATCTAACACACACATCAGAGTTCTCTTTGCATAGAACTGCTAATGAACTGCTAAGAAATGTGACCTTTTAGATCCAACAGGTAACTGCAATTCACCACAACTGATCAGCTCCTCTGGTTCAGGCATGACTACCACAATCAAAGTGATGTGCCACAGGCCAGTATTAACAGACAAGAGTTTCATTAGTCCTCACTACAGCTAGGCACAAAATCCTATTGATTTATGCAAAAAAATCTATAGTTTCCCAAAGCCTTTGGGGTATTTTATTTGCCTTTTTAAGGAAACTGAAACTGTAATGCTTGAAAATGGCAGCCTTTTCTCATTTTACTACATGCACTTCACACCACTGACATTAAGAGTTACGAATAAATGTTAGAGAGGAAATATATATGAATACAGGATTTAGAATAATGTTAGAGAGGAAATATGCAAGAATATGGGATTTAGAATAATCTCTACATATAGCAAAATACCATCTCTCCAGCGGTTGCAGTTGTCTAGGCATTATTTAGTTTTATTTCTCTCACTGATTTTATCCAAAACATGCAGTATGTGTTTTTTCTACTATGAAATGACAGTGATGTTTTTTAATTCCATCTTACGGTGTGTTTAAATCACTTGATTTATTAGTTGCTATACTAATATTTCTAATTTTCTGCAGCAAATTAGATCAGTTTGAATTTGAGGCAAGTATATTTACTTATTCTGCAATAAGAGCAGACCTTCAGTTGCAGAAAAATCTCTCTCTGCCGGTGCAATAGAGCCCAGTAAACCATCCCTATGACAACTCTGGCTTTGTTTCTGTGGAGCAGCCAGTGTTTCAGGGTTTGCTGTCAATCACAGGAGCATCTGCTTTTCCTTGTGGATATTTCCATCCACAATTTAGAGGGTGTATGTTCAGAGATAACGGCTGATCTAATTTCGTACAGGCAAATAAATGCATTCAGATAAGGTGAGAGGGGAGTAATTGAGTTAAAATCTGTCTGGTGTGTGACAGCAGAGATCAGATAGACTCTTCATACATTCTGCTAAAATTGCCATTAATAACCAGGGATGCGTGGCTTTATCTTACTCCTCTCTGAATGCTTCTCCAAGCCAATGATTTTCACTGCTAATTACCTAACAGCAGTAGGTGTAAGTTCCTTTGTGTTCCAGTGGCATCCTTCAAAGGAAGTAATGGAAGTGCACTTCTAGCAGCTCCAATAAATTTTTCAATCTTAGAAGATACTGTGGGTTTCTGTAGTTGTGTTTTTCTGTGATTCAGGAGTGGATGGAATTTGTTTTGAGATATGTTTCCCTCATTGTTTATTGTTTTTTGATCGGTTTGTTTTTTTTCTCCCCAAAGATCCTGAGCATCATGATATGTAAATTCCACTTTCTATAGCAGCTATTCCAATCTTCCCAGCTCTGTGCATTTGACATCCCTTTGCTTCAACCAAAGTCTCACCAAATTCTGCCCTGCACATCAAGCTGTAGCTAATGATTTCTTTCTGTTCCCAACTGCAGTGCCCAGAGGGTAGCAGACAGACCTCACCTTATCACAGAGCAGAGCCCAAGATCCATTGCTCTTCTAATTGGACTGAACGAGTCATCTGTGTTTGGCTGACCACTGGGGTTTTTTTTCAGGTAGAAGGCCAGCACAGTGTACAGCTACCCTAAAGCTCCAGCCCCTAATGGAGAGGATGCCCTTGAAGCAGCAGTGGAGCAGAGCAGGGAGAGGTTGTCTGAAACTGTCCGTGGCACCTGGCACAGATGGGGTGATGCAGTGAGGAGTGGTAGGGGCAGGGCCACTCTTTATGAAATGATGGATCTTGCAGCAATAAGATTCTGCTGGACTGGGACCTCTTAGAGAGGGTTTAGCCTCTAGTCAGAGAGCAAATCCTCATTCACTCTCACAGATCTAACCCACTTCCATGTTTGTTGCTCTGAATCCCATAAAGGCTGCCCCTAGAATCCCCCTTTAACGTCTACCTCTGGCAAAAACAAAACAGCACAACAAAAAAAACCCAACCAAAAACCAGTTCCAACGCCTCAGTGCATCTTTTGCCCTGATTTCTGCACCATACACATGCTGGAGTGTCATTTCCTGCAACTCACCTGAACTGACCTGAAGCAAGTTAGCACAGAGCCAGCTTCTCCACTCCCACAGCCTTCCCTTAGCAGGTTGACTTGGGTAGCACTGTTCTTTGCATACAACTCCTGTTTTCTAGGGGATGCAATTGGATATACTGGGTGTAGGAAAACTTGTGGCAGATTGGAAGTGCTCTAGATACTTCACATGCTCTAGATACTTCACATGCTCTTTTCCCTTCTCAGGGCACCCACTGATTCTTCTTGAGGGCAGCTTCAAAGAAAGCAGAGTGGGCCAGATGGGACAGAATGGCCATTCCTGCCAGGTAGAGCACCAAACTGTTCTGCATCACAGTATGAATGATCCCTTTCCTTCTGCTTTACAGCTTCCCTTGAAATAATTTGTAAAAGGTCATACTCCAAGTCAAAGTACAGCTGAGAATAGATACAGTCTTTGACTTCTTTTTCTGAAATAATCTCACATTTAAGATTTGGAGGAAATTTTCCTTCTTTATATTTGTCACACCAAATGTTCCTGCCCATTCAATTTCTGGGTTTTTGCTGGGTTTGTTTTTGTTTGCTGAAAGGAAAATTATGATTACTTGCAAGTGTAGCTTTATAAATCTGTTCCATTTGTTAAGATATATGAGTATCTGCAAGGGATGATAGATATATTAATATATGCTAGGAATATTTAAATGTACCTGCAGGTCTAATGATAAGTGCATTTGCATTATCATGTTTCTTTTCTAACAATACACATAATTTATCACCAAAACCTGCACTTGGTAGAGTCTGAATATGTATTCTCTGTATTCAGCCCCAAAGGCCTCAAACAAGCCCAGGCTACATTTGGACCACAGTAAATATTGACTTCCTTCACTCATCTCTGCATCCATCCTGAGATGCTTTAGCACATGGCAGTCCATATGGAAACAACTGTTGGCATTTCTTAGGTTTACTGTTTTGTTTTTCACTAGTGATTAGACAAAAAAAAACCCAAAACATTTAGGTTTCTTTAGAGTTTTGCTTCTGGAAGGTTAAAGTTGAATCTGTTTCTACTTAAGGACTTTTTTTTTAAGTTAATATTTTCACATTTCATCCTAAATAAGAGGGAGTCCTGCCATATTCTTTTTCTGATATTCAACTGCAATCTTCATTAATATGTTTAACCAGAAAGATTTTCACAAACACTTCACACTGGCCTGACATCTCTACTATGGATTTTTAGACTTTTAAAACAGCGTCTCCCTTTTGGCTGCAATGTCATAATATTTAAGAAAAACTTTTACTGCAATATTTTGCACTTTTACAAGTGAATGTAGTTTCTGTTTAATGAAGATCTTTAAGGTCCCTTCCAACCCAAACCATTCTCTGAGGCTATGAGTTCAGTGACCTCGTAGCCTTTTACAGCATGAATGGGCTAAATCTACTGACAACAGTATTAGCAACAAAGGAAGGTTTGATTATGTACCTTCCTGAACTCTCTTGGCTTATAAACCCTGTTCTCCTTTCCAGCCTCATACTGAACAATTATTTTTCCAAAGGCTTCATACTACTTTACCTTGCCGCTTCCACTTCACTATGCTGTGATAAATCCATTGGCACCAGGTGGATTTTAATTCTTTCTCCGACAGTTGATCTGCTGGGGAGTCATTTCAAAGCTTTGAACATTGCCTATTCATTTCACTCCCTGTTCCTGTCACTAGCCCCTTCACTAATCTGTCCCTGAGTCACCACCCTCTCGGCTGCTTCCATGAAACAAAGCAGTGAGCCCAGGATTCCAGTGATAAAAACCTTATCTCTGTCATTAACATGGGTTTTCTGCTCACTCAGCTCCCCTTCTCACTGGCCTGGGCCTGGATCTTTGCTCTTTACGCTGCTAACACGGCCCTCGTTGCTTGTCTTTTGTATTTCCATTGCTCCATTTCTGCACTTTCTCTACTTTAGTTCCTTATCAGTTTTTTACAGGGATTTAGCTTCTATCTTTGTACACCTTTTCAGATTTTTAATTTTCTCTAAGCTGCTCTCTTCTCTTACAAATCACCTTGCTAAGCTCTTTCCTGAGCTGCATCAACCTTTCCTTCCTCATCTTTTCTCTCATGTGGACTTCTGTCCCAACAGCAGCTCCTCAGCTGTGTTGTTGTTGCTCTACCAGCAGTGCTTTTCTGGTTTGTGGTTTGTGGGACCCACCTGCCTGAGTCGTGACTGGGCAGACTGGTTTTGCAGGCAGCCTTCGTCCTGAGAATTACCTCCTAGGACTATGGAGTTGAGAAGCTTGGTGAGGCAGAGGAGGTAAATCTGCCTCCCCTGGAAGTCTGGCAAGCAAGAGAAACAATTAAAAATCATAAAGGATTGAATTCTGTTTCTGGCTTAAAGCTTCTAGTTTCATGCTAACTTAACTGGATGTTGCCTTGTCAGCTTCAGCCTGCTGTGCAGCCTTAGACAAGCTGCCTTCTAACATGAGGTGGTGAGCAGATCAACAGACTTGGAGTTTTTCCTCTTTAATTACCTGTATTTCCCTTGGTATCTATTTTCTCTTTCTGTTGAAGATGAGAGCTGATGCCAGCCTGACAGGAGAGAAGCCAAATGAATTCATAGAATCACAGGCAATCTGCTGAATGGATTCCAGAGCCATCCAGCTCCTGCAATCTGTGTCACTACCAACACGTTTTAAAGACCAGCAGGTAACTTTGTACCATCTCTGACAAGCCCCAGTTCTGGAAAAAACTTGGCTCCTGGTGGATTGAGAAGCTATTTTGAGAAATCTAGAACTTCCCCACACTTCATGTATGATAAATACAGACTATTGGTATTTAATCTTCACCAAACTAAGATTATTCATTTTAATAAACTTTAATTTTAAATATTGCTTTAGTGCAGGCACTGTGAAAAATCTAGGGGCAGACAAAGCTTTCAATAAATGAATAGGAACTAATTACTAAATTAGAATTGGTAAACCTGAGAAAGAGAGAATGGAGACTGAAGAGAGGAAGAAATGTGGAAAGGGGGAAAAAAAATCTACATCAGTGGAGAATGTGGCCTTTCCTGGGTTGTTTTTCCCACCCTGCCTTTTAGATTTATGGCAAGAGCCCTGTACTGTGATTAGTAAGAGGGTTACAGCTTCTAAAAACTAGGAGTTTTTGTAGCCCCATTCCTGCTAGTTTGGTTTGGGTTTTGGTTGGGATTTTTTTTTTTTAACTCTCTCCCTATTTTTGTTTTGTTTTAATAACTTCCACATATCTGGGCAATTAAAGCTCCCTCATGTGAAGATATTTTCCCCTGGGCTGGTAGTGCTTCAACATGGGAGGAACCAGATCCCCATGGTTCTCCACTGACCTGTCTAAAGCCATATGTGGGTGTGTGAGACCCCGTGCAGGGGGCACAAAGGCCCGTCAGGGCCACCTTGCCCCTGCTTTGCTGCTCAGCCACATCATTCTCCTCCCTGCTCAAAGTAAAGGAAAACACAAGAACTAAACCTTCACACAAAAAATGACCCTTCTATTCCCTCTCCCATCTGTTGCTTCTTTCTCTTGCCTTTGTTTTTCTCTAGTGCTGATGCTGGCAGACACAGTGGGACGGAAAGAAATTAATCTTCACGCACTAAAATATGTTTTCTCAGAGTGCAACCTGTGACTTGAAAGCCAACTTGACTGAAAAAGCCCCAGACCCAGGTACCCGGGAGGTTTTCACAGTTGTCATATATTTTTCAAGTGTTTACTAACCCACCATTCCTTTCTCCCAATCCTTCTAATGAAAAGGAGCCCTGTCAGCAGCAGAACGGGTCTGTGTGAAAACCAAACCTCTCTGAAGGGTGGTCTCCTGACAGCCAGGTACCTTTCCTAGACACAACTGTGTGGGCAGCTCAGTTTCTGCCTCATGCATTTTGTATTCATTTATCACTGACATTCTTTCCCAAAACAGTTTGGCTTCATTTTTAGTATTTATATTTTAGCTCATTTCTTATTTGAAGTGCTTGGGTGTTTGTTTCATGGCTGTGTAGCCATCATGTTCCTCCTAGTCTCCCTTGCTTTTGAAATGAACTTTTTTTTTTTAAATAAAATTGCCAATTTATTTGATTTTATGCTTCTGTGCTTTTAGTTTTCAGTCTCCTGAGTTCATTTTGATATATGCAGAACAGATAGGATCTTCCATTTTATTGACACAGATCACAAGAGTTTTTCCAGAATACATACTTGCTGTGACTGTGGTCTTCTTTATCTTTTTTTTTTTTCTTTTTTCTTTTTTTTTTTTTTAATATGGTGTGTTCTGCCCTAATAACTTTTGAACTACTTGGCTAATTTCAGTAAAATTTGGCAAAGAGAGGGCATTTTCAAGCATATCAAATTCCTATTAGCTTAATGAAAATAGAGTAGCCAGGATCTATTAGTGCTGATATTGAGGAAGAGTGAATTCATTCCAGTTGGAGAGAGAATATAAAAGCCTTGTGTTGTCAGAGAAAAATATCATAGAGATGCCTAGGAACTGAAGCAGTTCCCTGACCTAGCCATTTTTCTCATCATAGCCAGCATTGTTAGGCACTGTTCTTTTGTTCTGCATCTCATGTTTCCCACAATACCTCTTATCTACCAAATAGGATATAAAAGTGCAGCAGTAGGGAAAAAAAAAAAAAGAGCATTTTATATTCTCCAGGCTCAACAACGTCCAGCCTTGGACTTGACAACATCTGTAGTGAAGGGGCTACATCTGGGGCAGGGCTGGAGCCCTCAGCACAGCAGGGCCATGGAGCTGCTGGAGCAGGGCCAGAGGAGACCATGGAGATGCTCAGGGGGTGGAACATCTCTGCTCCCAGAACAGGCTGAGGGAGCCCTGCGAGGACAAATGCTACACTGGTGCCCTTCTAATTCCTCTCTTTTAAACATGCATGGAAGCGTTTGGTTTTAAGGAGGTAGATATTTTAATCAGGCAGGTATCTTGATTGTAAGGAGGTAGATATTTTGCATTTTGAATTTTACTCGTCTGGAACTTTGAGTATCTGTTTTTTAAACACACAGAGATTTTCTGCCTCAGAAGCTCATACCCATAGACAACTGGAAAGATACTCCAGAAGCTGGTGCTCTGTGTTCAAGTAGGAACCTGGAGGTGAGTGGTGGAGTTTGGCAGTTGAGAAATGAAAGGCTGTTTTAAGTGTAGGAGGAAACACTAAAGAAGTTGCCGTGTCAAGTGCGGGGCAAGGAGATGAAGAAAGCAATTTTAAAAAGTAGACTAGGAAAAAATGAAAAGATGGGAGAAAAGAGCAGGAATGACGATGGGGTGAATTTGATCAGGGTTTTGAAGGCAAGTGTACAAAGATGTTTGTCTGGAAAACCTCTGTATGATATCAAGAGTTGAACTTTCGGCTTGTTCACAGAAATGGGTGAAAGCCATTGCTTTTCTGCTCAGATAAAAGGGAGGTTGCTGCACCCTGACAGATACAGAAGATGTAAGTTTTATTTGAGGGGCCCCAAATTAGAAGGCAGAGGAGCATCCAAGCCAGGGGAGAAAGCTGCACATGAACGTTGCGTTCGATCTCTGCTAACAAAATCACACCTCTGAAATAGGAGGTCTTTTCTTCTTGTTGCTTTTAACTAGGATCTGTTTTAACACTGCGTCAAGAGGAGTCGCCTCTTGGCAGGCATTTTAAGGGATGGAAGCAGAAAGAAGAAGCAGTTGAAGAAATTATTCCTTTCCTGATGTCTTTGACTCGCCATCGTTGTTTCTACGCCTTCCTATTTTAATTTCCCTTTACACCTGTTTGACTCACTGCACCAGCATCAAAAAGAGACATTAATTTTACAACAAAACCTGGGAGGTGTCTGCACGGGGCTCTGGTGGCAGATGCAAGAATCCAGATGCAAAATGCAGCACAGAGCCCTGCTTGGCTGCTCGTTGTTATTTCCCACTTTGTCTCCACGTAAAGCAGGGCTGAACCGAGAAGCCCAGAAGTCAGGCAAAGCCATAAAACCAAATGTTTGTGGTGTAGAACATTGCCTAGGCACAACCTGGAAAGCAGATGCACTGAACGTCATTAGGACTGGCTTATGATGAGCTGCAAACATTTCAACTTTTCAAAAGGAAAACATCAGGGATAATGTTATGCAAATGACAAAGATGCTGAGTAACTTTCAACACCATCAAGGGTTTCTGCTTGGAAATGGAAACATCTGTGAAACCCAATTGACAGAATTGTGGGGTTTGTTTCATTTTTTTTCTTTTTTTACTTTTTTTTTTCAGAAAGCAAACTTGTTGCACTGGGATCAGAAGGTATCAAACCAAAAAAAAAAAAAAAAGGTAAAAAAAGCAGCTAAGCTGTGAATACCTGTAACACCCCCCATGCAGAACTCAACCAGCTCCTGACTCCCGTTTTTTTGAGTGAAGCATCCTGAAAGAAGTGTACAGAGGTTCAGTGGGTTGGATGCTTTTCCAGTCAGTCACAGGTCATGGTTTGCAAAGACACTGGCTCGTGGAACTTTCTCTTCTGAAATGGGTCATCTTTTCCTTAAGAGATTTTCCTCTCTTTTGTCCCTCTGCGTCATCTGGATGGACTTGGGTCAGTGATGGAAACAGTGTCAAACAGTAGAAGGTCAAGAATTTTTCAGAGGTTTTCAGGGGAGTTTGGAAATATATCAAAAAGGTATTTTTATGCCATGCAAGTATCTGTTATTTTCACTTGGAGTCACTGATGAAGTGAAAAAGCAAAGAGGCAGACACTGAAGACAGGCGTGGTTTTGCGCTCAGAATGATTCACTCTGTTCTCTGCATTTGCTGGCTCAGATCAGTTCTTGTTTCGTCTGGCTGTGTATTTGAATAGGACATGGCCTAGGACATGCTTTGTGCTGATGAGGTTTGGGAATCATTTTCTCCCTGTGTCTCAAAGAAAGAGGCCAAATTCAGACCATTTTCTGCCTACTTCCCTGTCATTAGAAACTTAAACCTGTTCAACTTGGTAAGTTACCAAGAACTTGTGTTTTTTTCTGAGTTTTGCTGTACATCCCTCTGCCATTTAACATCTGAACACACCACTGTGGCTTTCTCCCCCTTCAAATCAACACTACCAGGTATGTAGTACAAGCAGTTGGTTAGGATTGAGTTATAAAATCACGAATTATGCTAATTAACTGTTTCACATTAACACTTCCTTGGGAGTACCCAAAACATCCTATCTCTGCATTTCCAGAAATGGGCTTATTTTATGTAAATAAATTGTCTGTTTGATGTTTATCAATTATAATTATCAATTATAACAAGTTCTAGAATTTATCTGCATATTGTATGAAAAGTTTGTTCTTTCAGTTGTTTCAAACCTATTTCTTATAATTGCCTTTACTTTGGTACAATGAAAATTAGTGGATGTTTTCTTTATTAATTCTGCATCACGTATTTTGGTTTTAATATTAAGCGTTCACAGAATATCTGAAGAGCAGCAAACTATGTAACCCTACCCCCCTTTTTTTTCCTTTTACTTCTGAATTTTGACTAAATAAGCACAATATATATTACTTCTAAATGTATCTTCTCCTGATGAATTCTGAATACTAGATAGAGTCATTTTAATTCAAGCTATACATCTTTGATAATGTGAGCAGTACAGGTTAGGAGGAAGTACAGATATTAACTAGTGGGTTTTTGGTTGTACTGGAAATTGAATAATATTAATTCAGGAAGTCAAACTAAAATTTGTATATTTAGAACATCTCACATAGAAATTGTGAAACATATAGTTGGATAAAAGGGAAGAGAAGAGGGAAAGCAGAGGGAGAGGGAGAGAGAGAGAGAGGAGAGAGAATTAATGACCAGACTCCTTATGAAAAATTAAAAAAACCCCTCTAATTCTGGAAAGAGTTGAAGTATATTGCACAAAAGCAAATAATTACTTATCTGTTGGCTATTTGATTGGAAGATAATTCCACACTGGTTAATCACAGACTTTGTAGTTGTTAATGCCTGATTTATATTGGTCTTACGTTGTGGAGTGCTGATTGATAATTTTTGTCATTTACTTGGTTGAAGTAATCAGCATACATTGCTACTGTATTAAAATGCTACTACTTTTCTTTTTTAAATGCATTTTTGGTTTGCATTTGAAATGGTACAAGATTTTTGTGGTGGTTTCACTATTTCTCTGTGAGGAATTGTGACAAAACTGAAGTCAGATCTGGGTTTGTATCTGGTCAGGAAATAAATCAGGAACAATCCCTTGCTAGACTATCCCCAACCTGTAGCTAGGTATTTGTTATGACACTAACTTTAATTCTTTTTCATTTCCTGGAGCTTCAGCATTAACCTCACACTAACCCTTACAGGTCTCTACTGGTCTGCCCCAGGGAGACCAGTATTCTTGCCCTGCTGAGCAGACGATGAGCACCTCTGAGATGAAACATCAGTGATCTGGAGGAAGGGCCAGAGGGCACCCTCAGCCAGTTTGCTGATGATACTAAACTGGGAGGGGTGGCTGACACACCAGAGCTGAGCTGCCAGCCAGAGAGACCTGGACAGGCTGGAGAATCACTGAGTCACAGAGCAATCCTGGTTGGAAAGAACCTCTTGGATCATATCTACAACAACAAAAACCACCTAAATACCCAATCCTTAGCAAAACCAAACCAAACCAAACCAAACACCAGCAAAAACACACAAGCCCCCTCCACGAGCCTCCCCTAGAGCATGTCCTGAAGCACCATGTCAGCTTTTAAATCCCTCCAGGGCTGGTGATTCAACCCCCTCCCTGGGCAGCCTGTTCCAGAGCCCAGCCACTCTCTCAGGAAAGAATTCCTTCCTAATATCCAATCTAAACCTCCCCTGAGAAGAGGCCTCACCCACCTCTGTGTGCCCTCCTGGCAGGAGCTGGAGAGGGCAATGAGCTCCCCCCTCAGCCTCCTCTGCTCCACACTGCCCATGCCCAGCTCCCTCAGCCTCTCCTCACACCACTTGGCAGCTCCTCTGGACACCTTCCAGCCCCTCAGGTTCTGTCCTGGCATGAGGGGCCCAGAGCTGAGCCCAACACTGGAGATGAGTCCTCACCAAGCTTGAGTAAGGAGCTGGGCAAAGGCAACCTAATGAAGTTCAACAAGGGTAAACAGGGTAGATAAAAATGTCCTGATGTCACGTTTCTGTCTTCTTCAAACTACTGCTTCCGTGGCAAGCCCTTATAAGCTTGTCCCATTGTTTTGCAATAAATCATTCAGATCCTGTGGTAAATAACCCAAGCCCATGGCAGCAGGCCATGCAGGCACAGCAGTGGCACTCACATGCACACATGCACTGGTTTCATAGAAACCACGGTTATTTAATGGCATATTATTGTAGCTAATCTCCTCAAAGTGAATTGACATTAAAAATGCATCAAGTACAGTACAGAACAGCAATAAAGTAAGGACTCCATAAAGAACAATAACAAGCCTTCATAAATAAAAGTGCTGCTTTGAATAAGCTCTAACTAAACATCAATTCCGTCGTATTTTCTCCCATTAGTTGTATGTAGATATGTGTATACTTATATAATCAGACCATCATCTGTTTGCCCTGCTCGCACTGTTCTTGGGGCACAGTTTTCTGTGCATGTTTTGTACATTATTGGTGTGTTTTCCTGTATTTTACTAAGCACTGGGATAAGAAGCAATTCAATTAGCAGCAGCAGAGCTCGTGTGAGGAAGAACCTGAATGCTGCAGTGTGATGGTGTTGCTGTTATGCTTGTCATGCTCCTAGGGAGACACTGGATTATGCATTTCCAGAGCAGCCAGCACATGCCACATAGTGAATAAACATTAGTTTATTTTTGTTTTGTTGGGGTTGGTTTTTTCCTTTCCAATTCACAAATGTTATGTTGCGCTTTGCTGAAAAAGCTCATAATAGAAACACGTTCTACTGATGTTGAAATTACATCTCTCAAACCGACTATATTAAGCCCTTTGCTGGAGGAGAGTTGTACAAATGCAACGTGATTAAAGCCATGATAAACAAAAGAGAACTCGAGGAAACGTATGCAGCATTTATGTGTAAGAATTAAACAAGATGCACACAACAGAAATAAGAATATATTTCCCTTTACACCATCGTTTCTTGGCTACTTGCTTGGTTCCTTGGCTCTAGGAATATAGCTTTTTCCATGTTCTTCCTCAACATGATTGATCCTCAATCCTCAGGAAAAACTCCTGGTCCGTGCATGAGGTTCAATTCACAGAATAAATTAAGAGGTGAGGAAAATAACATGTGTTTGTGTTGTATATTATACTCTAAAATGTAGGGCAGTCTCGTTCGCTCTCAAATGCATTTAGAATCAGCAACTTCATCTATAACATATTACTCTTGTAGGTTGAGAAATGTACTGAGCAGACACAGAATAGCAGCATCAGAACCATCTAAAACCATATTTCTGTGACACCTTTACAGCACTTGGGCTCATAGAGAGTATAGTAATTAATTAATTAATTAATTTCTAAATAAGCTTTTCTATTTTTCCAGTGTGTTTTAAGTTGATTTTTCTACATCGAATTTGTTACTAATAATCATATTGTGTAAAATCCTCTCTAAGGGCATTGCCTAGATACCAAGGACCATATGATCTTCACTTGTTTTGACATTCTTCAGTTTAGCTGCTCCTGAGGGATAGACACCACTTTGAAATTGGTGCCAATGAGGTGAAAAATAAACCATTTGCACTCTGAGAATGTTCTGTCCTTGCAGCAAAGTATGTCCATTACCAGGTAACGTTTGACTCGTACAGTGCGAGCCAGCAAAGTGTGGCTCATTGTGGGTAGTTCTGACTAGAATATGAGCAGCCAATAACCACAGACCTTCTGGGGCTCTGGCAAACAGTTTAATTGCAAGGCAGATGATAGAAAGCTGCACTAGATCGGATAGATGCACATGGTATAAGAATCCTGAACTGAAGGATTCTCCTCAGCATCTATTACACATGAATGAAGCACTCTGTTCCACCGACAACTAATCTGTTTGGAGTTTGATACTAGAGTGAAAATCAGGACTGCAGGGAGCCCAGAAGTGTACTGTCTTCCTAAACAAAGCCCTCGACCCAAAATTAAAGTGTGTAAATACTTTCTATGGAAGTTTTGCTAAGACTTTATGCAGCCCTTTTTGTTCCTTGGTTGTTTAAGCAAGAAGCTTCCTTGTTTCTTCTGTATTTCTAGAGTAATGTATAGGATCTACAGGGTTGCTTCAGGGTTTGATAATGGCTTGAGGTGTTTTGACCTGCCCAGACCTTAGACCATGTGAACATGCTGCAGATTTGCTGTTGTTTATCGTTAGTAGGAAACAGGGCACCCAGAAGAGTAATTAAGGTGTGCTGCAGAGCAGCTCAAGGAATGCTCTCCTCTGCCTCAGGAAATTCACTCACCCTCATGCCAGAGAGACCAGTTTTTACAGCTTCCTATGGGCATGAGCAATAATTAACTGTCAAGTGACTTCAGCCTAGTGACCTCCTGGATCCTGCCCATTAACAGGAGTACCCTGTCACAGATCAGGCATTGCACTGAGTGCCAAACAACCCTGGGACTGGCATCACGCCTTCGGATACTTGCCGTGGAGCAGAGCTCTGCCACTGCCACCCTGCAGCTCTGCCAGGTAGCCAGAAATAACCACTGCTAGCACAGGGACGGCTGCATCTCCCGATGCACATGCAGACTGATGGCAGACAATGAATTCATGCACTGACTGTTTCAGTATTTCTGGAGAGGCACTAAACCAAAACACTCTGGGACAAATATTTTGCAGTAAATATGAGCTAGGGGTGAATTAAGAAAGTACTGTCATGACTTCTGATTCTCTCCTCTGTAAGAATGTGCAGACTCTTGCCACGCTGGGTAATGCACCAGAAGTGCCTCAACTGTTTTCAGGAGCTGGTACCTGCCTCACTCCCCCTCAAGCTCATTCAGGCTGTCACTGAGCTAGCAGAAGCATTTGTATAGCCATGGAACTGATCATGGAATGTGCTGGGTGGGAAGGGATCTCCAAAGGTCACCTAGTCCACATCCCCTAAAATAAGCAGGGACATCTCTAACTGGGTCAGGCTGCTCAGAGTAGAAACCTTTCTTTTTAAAAATATTTTTTCAACAACAGGTATTCCCTATCTGCTTCACACCATCACTCTTAAAGGTATGACATGGGTGGAAATGAGTGACCAATGGCTTTTGCCACCCTAGTGAGACACAAATCAAACATCCAGGCACCTTTATGCAGTCCTCCACAATCATGCTATGGTTCAGAATGCATTAAAAGAGTCCAGTGTGACGCATAGTAGAATCCAGAATCACTCAGGTTGGAAAAGCCCCTTGGGATCATCCAGTCCAACCATTAACCTACTCTACAGAGTTCACCACTAAACCATGTCCCTCAAAACCACATCTGAACACCCCCAGGGCTGGGGACTCAATCCCCTCCCTGGGCAGCCTGTGCCAGGCTCTGGCTGCTCTGCCAGTGAAAATGTTTCCCTGATGCCCAGGCTGCCCCTCCCCTGGAGCAGCTGAATCCAGCCCCTCTGCTTCTGTCACTAGTGCCCTGTGAGCAGAGCCCAGCACCAGCCTCTCTGCACTGGCCTTTCAGGGGCTGTAGAGAGTGAGGAGTCTCCCCTCAGTCTCCTCTTTCTCACACTAAACACTCCCAGCTCCTTCAATGGCTCCTCATCAGATTTGTTCCCCAGGCCCTTCCTCAGCTCCGTTGCCTCCTCTGCACTGGCTGCAGTACTCATTCCTGATTTTGGTGAGGAACCCAGCTCCTGGCACCAATGCCAGGTGAGTTTCCAGAGCCCCCTGACACCGAGGGTCTTGTGGCAGAGTTCAGAGGCTTTGGTCCCAGCCCAGCAGCTGGCTGGCCCTGTTTCCCAGCAGGAGAGTGCTGGGGCTGAGAGAGAAGCCCAGCCCAGAGGAAGGCAGCCATGCCCAGAACACTGCAAGTGAGCACCCCGAGGTGTCCAAGGAACCAATGCCCTGAGGAAAGAGCATGTCTGCAGCGAAAGGCACTGGCTGTTGCCAGAGCAGTGATTAATTGGTTTGCTGCATGAAACTCCAACAATGAGGGCAAGAGACTGAGCCTTTTTCCATAGGAACTATTCTAATGCCAATCCTTCATGACATGGGTGGACAGTACAGGAGCTGGGAACACAGGAACCTTTTTAAACAATTCAGACACGAGATGACTGATTTTTTTCCTGACGCTGTTTTGGGAACATAAACCAAGAGTCATTTTTTCTGACATACTGCCAAGCCAACTACAGCCTAAGGAAAGTTTTGAAGAAGTAAGGATTTCTTTTCCAAGCTCTTAATTATATAACTTGCTTTTAGGTAAGTATCACTGAACACCGTACAGCAAGAGAGCCAATTACAAGTTAAGGAGAAAAGCAAGATTGTAATGGAGAGAGTTTAAGAGAAAAGGTGATTTATTGTCTTGGAGTGAATAAAGAAAAAAGGAGTTCCAGATAAATAGGGAGAAAAAAAAATACCAACTGCAAATTAAAAAGTGACTTCTGACCTCAGACTGAGGGAAAGGGACAGAAAGAGACTGGAGGAAAGATCTGGACTGGATAGGCTCTACTGTCTGCTGCTTTTTATTTTAACTATGGCCAAAAAAATCTTAGTCCTCATTAGAGATAAGAAAAGATCTATTATTCTGCAGCTGCTATGTTTCCTAAAGGCAGCAAGTTGCAGAGAGAACTTAAATCAACAGTTTCATTATTTCCCATGTTCTACAATGGGTGAGCTACTGTGTCTTTTCATCTCTTTGATTGCAAGACTGTGTCTGAGTGGCACTGCCCTTTCTTCTAACACTGACACGTTTAAAGAGACTATCCTGGGCTTTGATAGAACGCTGGGAAAGTGTTTGCACCCAGACCTCTCTTAAGAGGATGAAAAAAGATGTTGTAAAGCACTGAATATCAAGTTCTCCTTTGGAGCTCTTCCATTTGAAGCTGTCGTGGACATCAAAGACATTGATGAATCAGTTCTTCAAACATCTTTTCCTTCCACGGGATGCCATTGATGTGGAATGCAGGAATATGCACAGGAGAGGTTATTTTTTCAGACAGCTCGTTTATCTAGCGTGGTTACCGACCCGTGATGTCTTTGGGGGGCTCAGAAAGGAAAGTCAGGCCCCTTTGGGGATTCAGGGTCACAGAAGCAGCCCAAAGCAGCGACCTCCAGCAGGGTCTGTGTTGGGTCAGGTGTTTGGAAAGGTGTTTACAAGAATCCTGAAATCACAGCCAGGGAATGTCAGCACTGCCTCGTGCTTTGGAGCTGCAGCTTTATCCTGGAAACTCTTTAGGGATGAGATCTGGAGAGCCTGGGAAAATTCTCTCTACGTATCCTCTCTTTATTAAAAAAAAAAGATAGAAATCATATTTGACAATTTCTAAGATCTCTACCTCACAGTAGTGACCCCCTCAGTACTGGGGAGCTCCCAGTATATTGTCCCTTCTTGATAACATTCAGAGTCAGTTAAATTTTCACTTGTGGACTAGTCTTTTAGACAATGCCAGGAGAGGGACTGATGTTATGATAATTGCCCATGTTTCTGAAAGATGTATTTTTTCCTATCAAGCTATCAGTGCTTCTCTTCATAAGCCTTATCTCTGTCAAAAATGAATAAAAAGCAGGGAGAAAAAAAAAGAATAATTTTTTTCTTTTTATTTTTAAAGGGAAAGAAGGAAAGGAGATGTGTTGTTCCAAAAAAGCTCTGTAACTTACTTTTGTTTACTTAGTAGCTTCTTTAGCCAATAAAGCACTGGGGACTATGAAAAAGAGAAGAAAAAATAATTCTGGAAAACAAAATGTAAGAAAGGGTGATAAAATACAACAAGAAGTACTGTGAGTGAAATATCATGGTTTGAAAGAGGTGCTGCTGCAAAGAACTACTTACAGACAGATATTTTCTCCTGTTGGTGTTCATGTGCTACCTCACCCAACACCTTTTTTAATGCTCTGCTAAAGGTTCTGATCCAGAGCAGTTTAAATAACTGTAACAGGGATGGACAAGCAAGGTAAAAAACCTGTGTATTTGCACCTTTGAGGTGCACTGTATGTTGTTTGCAGTGTGCATTTGCACGCCAGTCAAAGGAAAAAGAATAGATAGATAGGATAAGGAAAGGATGAAAAAGGCTCTGAGAGGTTTTCCTCAAGTAAAACTCTAAGGGGCCACCAGCACTGAAACTTGGGGATAAAAAAATTAGCTGAGCACGGCCAGAGTCCAGCAAAGCAAATGAGGTTTCGTGTAGCATTTCCAACAGACTGAGGGCTGCAAACCCTATGTAACCAGCATGACAATCCCATCCTACATTTCATAGCAGATCACTGACTGTAATCAGTCACAAACAGTTAGGGCATTCAGCAGGGTCTTGCTGTGAGATGAGATTCCTCCTTCTGTTGCCAAGACAACTCAATAGATGCTAATGGTGTACGTTTATTTGGCAGCCCTGCTCTGTGCCACGCTGTGGATATTAATAGGGGGCCTCGGGGCATTCATCAAACATTTAACATTTTTAGTTTTGCCATTTTTTTTTATATACACATAGGTATAAAATGAACGCTGCTGTCTGTGGGAAATTAATAGTACTGTAAAAGAAAGAAAACTATGCTAATAGAAAGAAATGTATAGATCAAGTGAAGGATGGAGGCTGGACCAGAGCCTCCCAGAAAGGCAAGAAAATACTTTGCCTTCCTGGTTTTTCCTTGTGTGGACTCTCAAATGCTGGGACACTGACTTTGCAATGCAACAGGAGGACTGGCTGCTGCCTCCTCAGCAAGCTCTGTCCTGGAATTACCCAAACACTGAACAGGACAGAGAAGTTCAATGCTGACTGTGATTATAGACAACTAGCAAAACATCAGTCAGCAGCTTGTGTCCAGCACAGTAAGCAGCTCAGTCTCACCACTGCTTTTAAGCTTTCAAGTGGCAAAGTCCAGTGTTCATGTTTACCAACCCCAAGTAAGCCACAAAGAAGCACAGCAACATCACACCCTCAGCAGTGGATTACACCAACACGGTCCAGCACAGGAGAGGTAAATCATGCTGTGGAAGGAAAGAGCACATCCTGCAAGGGCTGATAATGCCAGAGCACTGGAGCACTTAAACAGAGTGCAAGATGAAACACATTGCATGGTCTTAACATTAAATCAAACGTAACACGGCCTTTTTTTCAGTGTGGAAAGCAACTGAAATCAAAGCAACGTCTCCAAAAGCATTAGAGAATACGTGTTTTAACTGTCTGCTTTTTTAACACAACTCAGCTTCTGACAGATGCTAAGGTTGCAAACATCTGAATGGCTCCATCCCTGTGTGATTTGTGTTATTACAGAGGAATATATTGTGGGAAAGCAGAAACACTTCCCTTTAGCAGTTAGCCTTTGAACATTGCCTTTCTGGTAAGCAGAGGAAAGCAAGAAGGGATTGGGTTGGTCGATGGCCACGTGCACAGTGGTGAACAGACACCCCCCTGGATGGCTCCTGGTGCCACCCACACTTCCCCAGACCTGTTGCTGGGCCTCCTGGGACAGTCCTCCCCTGGGATTTGCAAAGCCAACAGGTCAGTTTTGCTGCTTGTTTGGTCACTGAAGTGTACAGGAAAAATGCAACTCAGTCCTCAAGTTGACCTTGAGGAATGAAATGCTTTGAAGTCTAGGATTGGTTTGATATCAGCAAAGCACAAACTCTGTGTGCTGGGCTTTAATTTGGTATTGTTTATTTATTTAATTTGGGGCTCTTTTCTCTTGCCAGATTTCAGATAATGAGTGTTCTCTTATTAGTCCTGAATTTACCACCTTTAAACACACTAATATCTACGTTATCAATAACATGAGACACCAACAGAAACACTGCTTTGGAAATAAATCGCTGGAACTAAAATACTTCAAATATACAATTGTCTTAAAAGAAAAAGCTCGTGTGGAAACCAGTTCAATCTTTACTGTTTTCATAAATCTTTTGCTTAGTTAACAGCAATTCTTTTTATAAATCCAGTTTAAGGAGTTTGCACATTTCCATATGGTGTGGAACCTATACCCTGCTTTCTTGTAACGTGCCCTACAAAACACACTCTGAGTTTTGCTGGTTATTTTCTTTGGCCTGTGGAGTAATCACACTGATAAAATTCTGCCTTGGAGCAAGAAATTGACAACGGACATAAGATCTGAAAGAAACCAGCTTCAGGCTGAGTGCAAAATGAATTTTCTATCCTGGTCCTTTGGGGCCTGGATGAAACTGGTGGTACTGGTGAAACTGGTGGCGCACCAAAAATGAGGCTTTTTCCACCGTTTTCCCAGCAGCACTCAAGCCATGAGCAACAGGTACCAAAGAGCAGGGTAAATAAACCCCCATGTAATCCATCTCTCTTCTCCACTGGGATCATGCCCGTGACACTTAAGACCCACCTGGATCTGTACCTGGGTGACTTGGTCTAGGTGCCCCTGCTCTGGCAGGGGGGTTGGACTAGATGATCTTCTAGCTCCCTTCCAGCCCCTAATATCTGTGATTCTGTGTGGTATTTCTTACAGCTGGGGTAAACCACACTGGCTGACAGCGACCACTTCACCTTTGCCTAGCCTTGCATTCCACAGCCAATCAACACCTTGCAGCCTGAATTATTCTCTTCAATTAATAAGAAAGGTAAGTAAACAAGGGATTCTTACAGATTTACCACTGGAAGCAGATGAGGAAAGGCGCAGAGGAGTTATTTATAACCATAAAGTAATGGATAACATATTTCTCAGCTGAGCAAATTGGTATTTTTTTGTTGCTTTGCCCTTGAACTAAAGTAACTGCTGAAGAAGCCTGGAACGGCCAATTAAAAAGCTCCATTTTTAGTAGTCCCTTCTTTCTGTTCAGTACTTCTTTTATAATTCATTTTTCCTTATACCCCAGTGGTTCTCTAGCAGAACTTTCTAAGGATGGAAGATTAATACATTACTAGATTAATATATCATTTTAATGTAATTTCTTGTACATACATGCTCACAAGCACTAGCAAGCAGCAAAACTAAACTGGTGATAAGTTCTTTAGAATCTCCTCAGAGAACAGAGGTCAGGCTGTAAACTGCATTTCTAATGGACTTATTGCTACAACAGGCAGGAGTTCCAGATTCCTATTCATCAGCACTCACAGTCCTCACTAACAGTGCCAGGAAAGCTCTGCTGGTAGGAATGCTGCCTTACTGGTTGGTGAAAAAATAAGGAAAAATAATGGATAACTAGGCAAAATAATGGATATTATATATATATATATATAAATATAATGGCCTAATGCCAGTTTGAACATGAGTTGGTGAGTGAAGTTACACTGGCTTGAGGTGCTTGGAAGATATTATTCCTTAGGAATGAATAAGAAGTAGAAGCAAAGAGTCCAGCAATCTATATTAAAAAATAAAAAATCATTCTTTCACACTTCCAGCTAGAGACTGGTCCAGTTTTTACCAACGTCAGCTACCCATCAGTGCCCAAACTGCTGCAGTGGTTGCCTTGGCCATTTGTGTGTTGTCTAGATCCTGTTTGTTTCTTTGGTAACTGGGGAAAAGGGAGAATCCCTTCGTTGCAGTCAGCTGTGTTAACTGGAAGGCATTGTGCAAGCACATCATCCCCCCAGACATCTTTTCAGAGTAACAATCCGAGGGGATATTGACTGTATATGAATTGATGGAAAGAAAAAAGGCCAGTTTTGACCCGCTCCTTGAACTTTGACAATTCAAGTTGTGATCAATAATGTATTAATTTAGCTCCCTGAGCAGAACCCTTTTACCTTTTCTTCCCTCACACGCTTTCTGTCTTTCTGCCTATTTTTTTTTTTTTGGGGTCTCCTGTCTCTCAGCATTTCAAAGGGTTCCCATCGTGGTCCTGTGCAGTGCAACTGTGAAAGGTTACTAAATTGGAACTTTTATATCAAATCTGTTATTGTGCTGCTGTGAAAAGACTTCTTAGTTATTGCAAGAATTGTGAGTGAACTTTGGAGCACTCACCCTCTGATTATCAAACTAACAGCAAACACTCTCTTTTCAAGTGTTGCTGTCTCCCTCGGCTGGCATCTCTCATGTCCCAGCCAAGATGCAAGATTCTCAGCTCCAGGTGCCCTCTCAGAAATGCTCTGCTAGATATTTTTGGGTTCTTTCTTCGTGGAAAAAACCATTTCTAGCTGGTGGCAGCAAATAAAATGGAAGGGATTTTGTCAGGCACCGTTTTACATGTAACTGTGTACTTGGTTATTATGGAAAATAACATCTAAAAATATTGGTCGATTGTTTTCCTGCAAGACAGAGAAATCTGACAGCAGATCTGTTTCATTGTGATTTAAAAACCCCTGCATCCTGTATGTCATAAACCCCCCGTGTGACCACGTACAAGTCGTTTTGGTTGCCAAAGAAGAAAGCCCTGGAGAACATGATTAGTATTAAAAATGTGTCCTTGTTTATTCAAGGGGATTAACATGTGCTAAATACCAAATAGTTTCTGACCAGGAGGGGACTCTTTCTGGTCCTACAGCTGGGGAGCACATTTTATCAGTCGGGTTTTTTTGTTTTTCTTGCTGTTGGAAACAAATTCTGAGTAATTCCCTCACCTGTCTTTCCACTTTGGACTGTAATCCACCTGAAGCTTCTAAGATGTTATGTAATGGAGATGTCATCTAAAGTGAGGCAGCCTGGTGCCACTGTAATACCAGGAATAAACAGCAATGGCTCACCATACAATCCAATGGCTTTTTTTCTTCTTTTTAATCTGTGTTACATCCTTGTAAATACAGCTACAGGTGCAGTTCAGTGTGAAGCTCGTGGATCTACCCACACCACACAGTCAGACTAGGGATGGATTTATGCACAAACAGCCGTGTGAATTCATCCTGACCTGGCAATTGTTTTGTCTTGATCCTATTTATTTAAACTGGCTTCCAATCTTTAAGTGCAAGAATGAGGCACAGGGAGGGCAGGGAGATGTCTGAAGTATTTTGGTGTTCTGTTTCTGTCAGAAATTAATTCCTGAAGTAGATTTTTTGAAACATTACACCGACCACATGCTGAAAGTGGCATTTTCCAGTGAGCACTGTACTCTGGGAGGAGGTGAAAGCAATTAGTGCAGTTTAAATCCACAGCCAGACACTCAGACAAGATAGAGCTTGGCATGTTCCAGTGCTGTTGGGAATTCACAGAGGGAGCTGTGTCCAAGCTTATTTGCTTGGTGAGGCTGAGGATGGGTCTAAACTTCTCTATTGACATGACTTTAGAGCCCTGATTTCATATCTGCAATTCCCCCTTGAGAAAGAAGACACTGCTATTTGACTTGGACATCAAATATTAAAATCGAAGGAACTGAAAAAGGAGCTGGATGCAAAAGGGAGATCTTAATAACAGAATAATTTCTGCTGGGCCTGGACTGCTGATCAAGGCAGCAGGGGAGAGAATCAGAGGTCCTGTCATCAAACACCTCTCCTAACACTTGGTGTCCTCGGTGCAGTTCCTCATCCTGGGCTGCTCTGATGAAGTTTGGATAACCCTTGCAAATGCTGGGAGGGCACGGGGCTCTGCTGGGCCTGGCTGGGCTTTGCTTTCCTGCCTTTAGGAGGGGGAAACTGCCCCGTGTACCCAGTGACAGGGCTGTCTGCCACAGCCAGCCTTTCCAGATGTTCTGCACGGGTTCTTCCCCTGGTTTCTCTGCACTCCAGCTGTGCTCTGGGCAGCAGCATGGGAGCAGGGCAGCATCCAGGTCTGCCTCCTACAAGGGGTTTGGAAAGCCTGGTGCTGAAAGCACAGAGTGAAAGAGAAATGACTGCAATCTGGGAAAATTCCACCCTGCTTGCATTAGGTGAGAAGGTTTTGATTCATCTGAGTGATTTAGTAAATACGACACAGTAAAAGCTGACAGGGAGTCTGGCTGCTGCTGAGATAGTGCTGGGCAAAGAGATCAACTCCAGAAGTTCAGCTGGGACACCAATAGAAAGATCTTGCATTTACCCCAGTGCTGTTTCTACCATCACACAGGAAAAAAAGAGCAAATACAGACTGGAAGCAACACCAAGTTGTGAAAGAAATTCAGAGTATTAGAAAAGCACTGAAAACTAATATCATTCAATTTTATCTTATTTCTAATTGATGTAAATCTACATCTTGTCAAGGTGGGAAGAGAAGGAACAGCCATAGCAAAAAATCAATGAAAGCTGCCACAGAATGTTAGGGGTTGGAAGGGACCTACACCTCCAGACATAATCCTGAAAATGGAGTTATTTTTTATTCTCCCATTTTTTTTTTTTAGATGATTGCAGCTGTGGAGAAGACATGAATATGCTAGTGGCAAGCAATGAAGCCTGAGATTTGAGACAGATTACACATTCCCAGTGGAGAACATTGATTGATTTCAAATACAGCCTATCGTTAGAAGTCAAGGACTCTTGGAAACATAAGAGTTGTGATTCAAATGTCATTTTTTTTTCCCCTTTAAAAGTAGAAATTAGCCACCCTTCTTTTCCTATAGGCACTGTAGATGGATTTACACAAGCTTTATGTTGCAGCAGAAGGTCTGATGCAGACAGTTGCTGGGTGGGACTGCTGGTAACTCCTTTTGCCATCGCCCCAGGCAACGTTGGCTCTGCCTCCACTGTTAACAGAGCCTCTGTTTTCTAAGCAGATTTTATTTGACCTGCACTGATTCTAAATATAGAGAACAGTTTTTAAAGTGGTCTGTGTTTCAGGATAATTTTAGCACATTTGTAGGAGGGAGAGAGCTAGGTTCAGTTTGCTGGACTGGTCCAGCAGCACTGACAAAACAATTAGATAAGAAGATAACCAGCTATTCCTTGGAGTTTGAGTCTATTTCAGGGTTTTTTTTTACCCTCTCTATCAATAACTATCACTTCTCATAAGTTAGCATTGTATAGTAAATCTTACTGTAATTATATTCTAGTGATTAATCTGATTATTTCATTTATTTTAGTTACTACATCTGATTTGCTTTTGTAAAGAGTTTAGTTTGGTTTTCCATATTGAATTGTTACCATTCTTAAGAGATCTTGAAAGCTTTTCAGTTTTGTTCAACAGAAATGCTACTGGTTTTTTCAAATTACCTTATAAATGTTCACCATCTTCAAATGCTAAATACTCAGGAGGCTGGATTTGCTTTTCCAAGTACATTATTATCAGACATAATAAATCATAATTAGAATTTTAGTCTAATATATTATTAAAGTGATGCTGCTTTACTCTTCTGGCAAATGCCATTGCTGTTGTCCTAGGTTTTCAATGAGCAGCATCTCAATTTAATGGGCTCCTCATAAACCAATTAGGAATTCAAAATTTATTTTTCATCTACATTTCCTAGGTAATTTTAAGCTTCTGGTTCTGTGAAGTCAAAGCCTTTTTCCATTCCAAAAAGATTTCAATTGAACGAGACTAATTTTTGTACAAATTCATCCCCGATTTATTTGTTTATTTTGAAACACACCCGTGAAGAAGCCAGATCTAAATTTACCAGGGAATGTCATCGCTTTTACACATAGATATTTTCAGTTTTTGGAAGCTGGGAGTCTAATCACCAAGATTTACAGTGGACTGTGGTAAAAAGAGAGAAAACTTCTACTTGTCTGAGGTGTCGACACGTTTCAGGGAGGAGCAGCTTCCCAGTGACAAATCCAAGACCCACAAGGAAACACTGAAAAACTGGGTTGGAGCCACTTCCCTGGTAGGGAAAATTCCATGAATATTCCGGATTTTCTGCCATGGGAGTGAATTCCCTCCCTGAGGGGAGGCTCAGTGCCGTGGGGAGTGGGGAAGTGCAGGGCTCTGCATGGGGGTGGCTCTGTATCCAGAACCAGCATCCATTTTCTCTTGGCTGCTATTCAGAAACATAATTGTTTAGATAAAATAAGGTTTTTTTTCTGTAATTTTTTTTTTCCTGTGAAGTCTTTAAGGATTCCTTTCACCATATGTAGTGACACTGACAGCTATTGGCCTATAGAGGTTAATCTCTTCTAAATGAAACGTAAGGCCAGAGTTTTCTTGTTAACTGTAAAATATGATTCCCACAGGTTTGCCTATTTTCAGTCTTAAATACCAGGTTTTCACTTAATTGCTCCAATATACTGAAAACACCTACTCTGGAGCAAAGTTGTGCACACCTCTTGTTTCATTGCAAACGCTGATTTATTGTTCTCCACCTCACTTGTTCAGAGCTGATAATGCTTCAAGAAAATTCCTCTAGAAGATTTTCCACTGCAAAGTCCAAAGAGTGGCTTTGTACATTTCTTAGGATTATCTTCTATGGCTTTTGTTTAATTATCTCACCCATTTCCCATTCCTAAATAATACTAAACCCCATGCTGGGATTCCTTTGCTTATTTAATTATACATCAAGTTTTGAGGAATTATGCCTAGATTTTGATGGGGAGATCATCATTTACAATGCTTTTTGTTTCTCCTTTTTAGCTACAGAACGGCTGGAGGACAAGATGTGAACACACCACAAATCAAAACAATTAAATAGTGATCATATGCAAAAGAAAGTGGGGCAGTGTGAAATAAACTGATGTTATTGCAGTTACCCAGTGGGTATCCCTGCATTTAAACTCTAGGGAGACAACTAAAATGCAATCCAGAAGAGAACATTTCCATTTTAAATTGCTTGTGCTCACATTTACATCCATTCTCAGGCAGTATGCACTACCATGCTGCAAGTTCTTTTTGCTGTTTTTATTCACTCTTTAAAAAACCCATCAACACATGAAATTCCTCCTAACTGCAAGAAGGAATCTGCACAGATATCCTCCCCAAGCTGGAGCAGGGCTGAATGAGCTGGGAGGGAAAGTCCTTTCTTCTTATTGTCTGAGAACTTGCAGTACAGCATCGCAGAGAGAACCCCAAGAGGGCCCCTCAGCACAGGGCCAAGCTCTGGGAGCTGATTTCAGGGCCACCCAAGGGCCTCCAGAAGCCTAGGGAGCCTCACCAAGATCTAAAATAACAACTAAATAGCCAAAAGACATCCAGTGTCAGAGCCTATTCAGCATCTCCAAGGTGTAAGGCTTCCAGTTCATCTGCAGATATTCCCTTTTAATGCTCTGGTTTGGTAATTATGGTTCATTATGAATCCTCCACCTTTGATTAGGTTAATTAGGATTTTGACCCCATTTTCCATAAAGCCAATGACAAAGCTACTTCCAATTGCCTTGGAATAGCACGGGACCAAGCTTTTCTTGAACTCATATCAAATAAATCTCCACTCCTCTCCACTGCTGAAAGCTGCTGAGTATTCAGGGAGAGAGACTGGGAGTCAAAGATGCTTCTTCATCCTTGCACTCTGCTACACACACTCTGTTCCCAGCTTTTTCAACACCAAACACTGAAACAACCCTGGGGGTTGACCCTGCTCGGATGCCAGGTGCCCCCCAGAGCCCCCCTCAACTGGGGCTGCCTTGGGGCTGCCATTGGTTCCACTGGACACAGGGCAAAGTTGGGGAGGTTTTATTTTTGCTACTGGCTTCAGTACGTCCCTGAATTCATCCCAGAAAACAGATTTATGGAAAGTAGATTTTAGAATGCTGTTCCCCTCCCTATTTCTTAGAACAATTATATTGTATTTATAACATCTTCCTTTCTGTATGCACATACTTCCTTTTCCACGGAGGGAAAAGGTCTCTAAACAATGATCCTCCCCTGAAGTGGATCAGGAAGAACACTGCAGTGACATCTTTTTTTTCCACAACCAAGCTGGCACCAAAGACCTCACCTGCTTTTGCCCAGGTCACTATGTCAGCCAATCCTAGAATTAAAACAGCAGCTGTTTTATGCAAGAGTTACCTTCTAAAAAATGATAAATCTTTTCAAATGTTATATACTTACTGATGGGAACTTAAGGACATAAGTCAATGATGAAATCACAGTTAAATCTGCTTATATTATTTTTGGGGAAGTGTAATTGTAGTATTGAATAGGCTTTCATTTGCATACTACTAAACCCATAACAGAAAAACAAACCAACCCACCAGCCAAACAAAAATTTGGCGAAAACATCTGTGGAAGGCTGTAAAATTAATTTAGAAAGGCTTATAAATGCTTTATTAGGGTTCTGACCATTTTATTTTAATGTACTATTGGCCAACCCATTTTCTACCAAAAAGAAAAGCCACACAGGCTTGACTGGGGGGATTTTTTGTTAGTTCAAGAGATATGCAGCACAGATATTTTAGGCATTTAATAGCAATAAAATAAGAGGTAATTGGGTGATTAGCTAGCTCCTCAAACAGAACAGAGGCTCACCTGAACTTTATTCCTGGTAAAAATCTTGGTAAATCAATCTCCAATAGCAAGAATATTCAATTTTTTTTTTGTGAGTGTGATTAGCTTAGTTCTGAACCAAGTGGGAAAGGATGCTCTAGGAGAGCAGGAGCATATAATTAAGTTGCACAGATTTAACATATTAATTATGAGCTAATCATAATGGTGTAGCCATCCTGTAGCTAGAGGTGTTAGAAAATACATTGTTATTATTATTACTGCTACCACAAAAATCAGAACTATTCTCTATCTGCTGTTGTAACGTCCTGACTTTTCTACTGCACTTGTTTCATTCTCAAAACAGGGCTAGGCTTTCACATATAAAAATACATCACTTTTTCACACTGAACCCTTTTAGTGATTTTTAAGTGGAAAGAGTGAAGAGTTTTCAACAATATTCATAGTGTTGATTTCTTTTTCCGTCAAGGTCTGATCTCAAGTTGTTGTAATATTTTTAGCAACTCTATTGAAGGAAACAAATGTTTTTCACTTTCAGGCTTGTATTTGTTAATATTAAAGATGACAAAGCTTTAAAACCTGAGGCTGGTAGTCAGTTTCAGTGCTAATAAGTACGTTCAAGAAATTCAAGATAGTCACCTTGATCCAGTCAACCCCTTAGACAGAAATATCATGCAAAAGAATTTTCAAATTCTAACCCCAGAGACTTCCTTTGAGGAGAAGGCAAATGAACTCATGGTGAGTTACTTTTGTACACCACTAGTTATACCCACGAGATCAGCTGGGACTAAACTAGTTGCACTTATTCGTGCTGCATATTTCTGTTAGTGAGTTAATAAGTATGTGTTTCTGGGATGCTGAAAAAATTCTATCACTTGCCTACGAGGAACTGGAAGATTTGACTCACAGATACATCACCAATACACCAGGGAGCCTCCTAGATTTAGAAGAAGCTGGTGAAAATATTTTTAAGCACTCTCCTCTGTAGAATAATTTCTAATCAAGTATCTATGTTGTCAGCATACATTTCTCCTGACCTTTGCCTCTCATATATATGTAAATTAATAATTTAATGTTTACTGATATTAGCGCTGATGGTGTCACTGCGACGAGTGTAACTATTACCCCATCTGCAATTAGGGAATAAACCAAGGTCCTCCAAGGTCACTGCCAAACTCTGTTCTGTGCTTTCAAGGAGCTTTGAAGAGGTCTGTCCATCAGGGGGTTAATGATTAACTCCTGAGAAGCAGGGCTGTATGAGAGATGGCCAGATGAAGCATCCAAAGAAGCACTCATGATTATGACTCTTTCTTTCAACCCTCTTGACCTGCACGTGCAGGGCACGACTGGGACTGTGAAGCTCCCCAGCCTCTGCAAAGTAAGAAGCAGTGACACTAAATTTCACTGTGTGCATACCCATCTACAATACCAAGCTGATAATGACACACTTTTTTCCAACTGATTAGTCATGATAAAAAAAAGCCAGAGGGAAAAATGTATAGTCATAAGGATGAACTTTGCAATTGTCTTCCTTCTGCAGCTTCAAAGGGGATTATTCTTGAGCTATTTCAAATGAGGCAGCAGCATTAAAGCTGAGGGCCCCACACACACTGAGGCAGCACATGGACGTTCCCCTTACACAAGCATAAGCTTTATCCTGAATTTTATCATCCTGAATTTTGATTACAGTTTTTATTAGGCATTAATATTTATTATCCTGAATTTTTATTACAAAAGATTTCACCATAAACTGGTATTTCTACCTGTGCCCAAGCTGACACACACTGAGGTCTCTGGATTTACTGCTGCCCCTGTGCAACAACGTCTGAGCTGTTCAAGAAACTGGAGCTTCTGTTTGCAAACCTTACGAGCTGGCATAAAACATTAAGTTCCTTTTCAGATCTTCTATTTATTATACATGAGAGGAGATAATAAGGTGTTATTAATACATAATAAGTATCATATATTATGAGGGTAATGAAGATGCAGTCTCTGAATTCAAACCCATTTCATCATCCCCCTGTTTTACGCAGCCATTTTTCTCCAAACATTATTAACAGTTCAGAAGAAACAGAACCAATACTTCTGGAATATTTTGGGTTGTGGAGATTATAACGTTGCCAACCTTTGCAGTGAGTTTCATTGGTGCTTTCTAGCTGAACTCCTGGAGATCAATGACTGTATCACACACACACACACACAGAGGTTTTTTCCTTCCCCAGGAGGATATTATTGCAAAAAGAGCAGTGGCTCTGGGACCATACCTGCAGCCTGGGAAGGCTGAAATCCAAGAGGTGACTTCAGGGCTTCACTGTCTTTAGGTCAGACTGTGGGCAGCCTGGGTCATGCACTTTCTGTGCTGGAGAATGGCAGTGCTGGGGATGGGCTGGAATACTCTGTTTCCTCACTCCTTGTTCCCCCAGTAGATTTTTCAATATTTTATTTCATTAACCTTTAATTAAGTTTTTAAGGCTGTAACTCATTGGAGAAGCTCCAGATTCCAATAGCAGGTAAATATTAATATTATTCGTCATTGTCATTCAAACCCAATATTTTCTCTTACTCCTGTTGTGTGTTCATATCAAGAAAGCATTATTATATATAATTAATGAACGAGTTTGCCTGTGGTATTTGAAGCTAAATATTGAGAGGAGGATTTATCAAGTCTAGTGTATTGAAAAGCTGCTGGAAGGGGAGGTGTTTCTTGAAGTAAGAGCAAGAACAGAAACGTGCAGCGTGCTGGAGTTGTTAATAATAATTGTTATGACTCTACATTGACACATCTCACAATTATAAAATCAATTAGAACCCCTTGACAGCTGTGAAGAGCAGCAAAGTCTCAGGCTACAGAGCATCTTTATCTTGAAAGATTTCAGCTGTGTAGTAGGGGTAACAGGCTACAGAAATGACTCTTGGGAGCAAAGAGCAGTGGAAAATGTTGACAGTGGATAAACCTTTTGCTAAGGTGCCCTCTTCTCAGCTTGTGCAAAATCAGTGTTGAAGAAGGGAATTTATTTGACAAATGCAATGGTGTTTTTACATATGGTGAGGTCCTTGCATTTGCACCTTACCCAGAGAAGCATTCCCAGTGCCACAAACACTCCCTAACACCAGGAGAGAGCAGCACACATTATTGATTAGATGAAAGAAGCTAATATAAGAAATTATGAGGAGATCACCTCCTGGACTTGGTCTGATGTTTGTTTGTTTTTTTACTGTGAGATTTGAGGAGTGGAAGAAAAGCTGCAGATCTGTCTGAGAAGAGGGATGCTGGCAGAAGAGGTGGCTGGAGGGATGGAGCCAGGCTGCCTATTCTGGGTGCTGACCTGAAGTTCTAAAATAATAAGCTACAAAAGGAGAATGGAGGGGTTCAGAAGTCTCTTGCAAATCAAAGGCCATGATCTTGTGACTAGACAACTGTCATTATTTTGGTTTCCTGCATTATTCTAAAAGGAATGAGTCAGGCTATTAAGTTCAACCCAGGGAAAGGAGGTACTGTATGTTCAGCTGTCTCTGCTATGTAATTTATTCATCCAGTGTAGAAAATTAAACCTTCACCAACCAGAGATACAAGCGAGTTATTAGGCAACATTATGGTTTTAAATATATTTTTTAAACTATTTTTTTACGTTTTCTTAAAGATTTTAACAGAAGCATTTTGAATAATTAAATAAATGAAATTTTCACTCATCCCGAAAGCCATTATCTTTCACAGATACAGAAAAAAGTCTGTTGGCATTTGAATCCCCTAAACCTAAATATTCACTGACACTGGACACTGTGGAGTTTCTTCTGGAGCTTCTGATCGATTTGCTTTAAAACACCATTAAAAACTTCCTGGGATAACATTATCTAACAGCACATAGGATATCTAGGAACTGGCTTTTAGGAATGCATTCATGTGTTTAACATTGCAAACTAAAGAGGGTTTACACTGCTGGGAACAGACATGAAATGTCTGAAAGCTGTGTCTGCCTTCAGTTTGCCTGATTTTCCTCTTAGCCCTGTAGCTTCTAGGCATGGACTGGTGGAATCAGATGACCAAGAGCAACCTTCTCTATTCCTGAAATGAGCCAGAAGTACATAATATATGAGTAGCCAGGGTGCCTGGCTTTGAAACCCATACCAACATGAATTATTCTTGTCCCTCTGGAGGGAGGGATAACATCACAGATGAGATTTGTGAATTTATCCCCTTGCTCATCCCTCACTGCAATTTGTGCTGCTGTGATTTTGTGTCTAGAGCCCTCTGAGCAGCTCAGCTGAGTCCAGCTCATTGAACATTAGTCAGCTAATGTCATCCTGGGCTCCGTGGACTGCGTTTTATCTTGCAGTGTGTGTGAAAAAGGAGGCAGTGTGAGCTAACCTACACTTATCAAGCCTGACACAGCAAGAGGAAATTGTGTTGAAGGAAGACATGCAAATTTAGCATGGAGATGACAGGGGAAAGATACATTCAGTTCCCAGGGTTGTGTGGCCACTGATGTCTCTCTTTCTCTGACAGACTCCCAGAGTCTTTTAGAATTTCTAGATTCCTGGGCACTTCCCAGGGAGAGAAGAATAAGGAGAATTCAGCCTTAGCTTCTTTTGTTGTTTGGTTTTTTTTTTGAAGTAGTGTTTGAATCACACGAGGAGGAAAAACAACTCACACCCTCACGTGCACACAGACACACACAAACCATGGAGAAGCAGGCCAGAGATGCCTGTAGGGTTCAGGCCCAGTTGAAGAACAAACTGATTTAATGAATATTTTGATCAATCTTGCCAAATTGATTTAGAGCGTGAGCGCGGGCTGGGAATCTTTCTCATTAGTCCTGAACTTCATGATAGAGGACCATGGAGTGGTGAGCTCATTAGTGCCAGCCTGCCTGTGTCTGAAGGCTTTCCTTGATGACAGGGTGACACAAGTGACAAGAGACAGGGGCTGTGGTGCTGCATCTTCACATCTCCCTCGCAGCGCTGCTGGGAAATACTCATTTTCCTTACGGCCACTTCTGTTGAATTAAGAGCAGAACGAGGAGATTTGAAAGGCTTTCCCTGAGAGGAAAAATGCCAGCTCCTGTAGCAGAGAGTGAAACAAACCCTGGAACATCTGGGGCAGCTGCCTTGCAGCAACAGCTTGCTTCCCAAGCAGGGGGAGGCATCAGGTAGGTTAAAAGGAAACCACAGTTAGTAGGTGCCTTGTGGCATGAAGTATTGGACTTTATGTCCTCTATAAAAGCACTTTATGCTCTCTAATGTAATGTAATCACTTCTGGTTACACATAAAAAAGCCCCCACTTTCTAAATCCTGCTACGTTCTCGGCCTCGGTGCTACCCTGTGGCAACAAGTCCCCCAGGTTAATGATATGCTTTGTAAAAACGTCTTAATACATTTTAAATCTGTTGCTTTTTAATACTTTTGAATACTCTTTTCTTATTCACTTGCAGGGAAATTTATAGAGCACGGCTCTACAGTATCCACTTCATACATTTATCTCAACTTTTCCCTGCTTTTGGCGTGCTGGAAAGAGCCCCAAAGTCATCATGACTTTAATCTCTTTAACACTAGTTTCTTAATTGCACTCCCTCTGTTCTGTCTTGGAAACTATGGCTTTTTCCCCATGGATGGGGGGGATTTTTGTGTGTTATTAACTTTGCATTAGACCTGGTTTAAGAGCTCCATAAAAAGTTATGTGCTGCAGTTTTCAACAGTAAAATATTTATGCACACCAGAATAATTTTATGCACTGTTAATTGAAGTGAAACAATTTGCATTTTTTCTTCCATAGTCAAATCAGTAATTAGGTTGTAAACAACCACATTATCTGCACTAACTTAAATGTAACCATGTATACTTTCAAGGATCAAAGATTATTTTCCTCTCATTTTATTCTCTGTGATTTTAAACTTTGGCTTTCAACTACAACAAGATATGAGAGAAATCACCAATAATGAACTTTGAGGCAGATTCCATATCATTAGCTTTCATTTCTAACTAAAACTACCCAGGTTTAAGAATGTAATATACAAAAATATACATCATGTGAAGCTATCAGAATGATTTCAGACGTGCTGAGCAATCTTCTTTCACCTGTCAATAACTAGTCAGAGTGTTTGCTCAATCTTTAATCAGAGTAAAAGACATCATTTGACAGAGTGCAATTAATTTAATTGCCACGGAAAGACAGAGAAGTAAATTATAAGAGAGTTTTTCTTTTCAAACTCAGGTCTGCTTTAAAACTGAAACAAGATTTCAGACACCAAACAAACTTTTGAACTTTGAGATTTGTCCTGTCAGAGCTCCAATCACTTTTTTTTTCTGAAAGGACATATCCAAAGAAGAAATATTAACTGGTAACTTGGAAAAGATTTGGCTTTGAAGCACTTTTAGGGTTTCTGTTGTACAAAACAAAAGCCACGTGGCTTGTTCAACAGCTCTGCAAGATTTTTGCTCTTCTTTCTGTGCCTTTAAAGAGTTTCTGTTAGGAGTGGACCTTTGGACAGTCACAGTGAAATGAAACTAATTTTGATTGCTGATGTTCCTCCCTCTGCCCCCCTAAGAAAACAGACTTTATGGCACACAGTTTAGGCTGCCACCTAGGTCACACAGCTCAGCTTTTCATAGTCTTTTCCACTAAAAAATCTTTTCTTTTGAAAACTCATTGCTGAGAAATATAAACCAGAAGCAGAAAAATACAGGAATGTATCCCAAAGGGCCTATGTCACTGAGTGAAATGGAGCAGGTGAGAGACATTTGCAGTTTTTTTGACACATTCCCACCCAATTTCTTTGATTTATCATCTGTTAATGAAAAGACTGGGGCTGATACTGCACAGAGCAGAGGTTTACTTGGAAGTAAACACACACAAAAGGTTTGTTGTTCATTACATAAATCATCTCTTTAAGTCAACTCCTCTGTTGTAAATGTGTTCCATAGCAAAATAGGTTTTGAACTTTTTTTTTTTCTAATTTTCCTTTCAGTTTATAACAAGGTTTTTAGATGATGTTGTATTGACTTTGCCCTTTTCTAGGGGCTTTGGGGTTTTATTTTGAAAAGGCTCTTCTCTCAAAAAAACCCCACAACTCTTTATATATGTTATTATATTATCAGATATGCTTTTCAATAGGCATTTTGTAAGCTTGATTTGTCAGATGACAGGGAACAGTGCATAAGGTTAAAAAATAACAGTTTCTCCCTCAATATAGCTCATATAACTGAACTAATTACCATTTGTAACTGGAAAATGTACAGAAAGTCCAAGTATCACCAAAAAAACCTTGCAGTGTGAGGAGGTCATGGTAACAAGAGTTTTCTAGATACAGAAAACCTTTTCTTACACACCAAAATTAGGGTGATGATTTAGGATCAGGGCAGTTCAGCCACTGCACAATACAGTTATTTTTTAGGAGCTCTCTCTCTTTGGATTCTTCAGCTCAAAATTGTCATGCCATTTCCACTTGTGCAGGTTCTAATTCCACCACAGTGACAGAGACAGCTTTTGCAATTGTATTTAACGAGGCAACTGAGCTCTGGTGTTAATTTGTGAAGTCTCGAGTCAATTTAGAGATGTTTTCCTCTAGAATATTGAAATACTAAATAAATAGTAGCACATAAATATTAGTAGATAGTGGAACAAAACAGGGTTTAGAGGGCCTGGGATTCTGCTTCAGATGACTCTGGAAAACATGTTTGGAAAGAGAATAGAGAATGATAGGAACTCAAACTGGATTCAGACTGCTCTGCTACTAGGTTAAAGATGAACCATTTCTAATACCTGACAGCAATGGGTTCCACAGTTGAATCTTATTCCAGGGTTTAGGGAAGGTACTCTTTCCTTTCTTTAACCATTTTAGATCACCTCTAGTCCTGCTGTGAAGTTTGAGAACTACCAGCTACTCTAGAGGAACGAATCAGTGCTGAGGACTGTAAATGCTGCAGGGCTTTGTGCAGCCTCAAGTGCCTTCATTTCATCTCTACCCTTCTCCTTTCTCCACTTGCCATAACGTTTGCTGCAAATTGACCAGACTGCCTCTCAGAAACTGCAGGTAGAAAACAAGGAAAGGGCAAAAATTCTGGGCTAAGGTGAAACCAGCACACACAGGCTTTTGAAAGGACAGAGCACGTTGGCACCACACTGCAGGTTCTGTAACCAAGGTGCAGATGTGAAAATGAAGGTGAGTGTCAAAAAAGTAAACTGTGACTCACTGGGAAGAGAGGGAGAAAAAAATATCCAGGTATGCTCGTGCACAGGCTCACACCCTGGTATTTCTCAAGGTGGAACGGTTTGATAAAAATTATGACTTTTTTTTCCCCCTCTCTACCCTATTTTATTTTCCAGTACTAAAAATATTGCGAGTGCCTGAGGCGTGAGAGCAAACCTCCGTTATCACTCCAGAGACTTGGCACTCTGCTCGTTAGGCTCCTTAGGATCTCACTGAGTGACCTTGTTTGGTGGGAAGGCACAGATGGAGTCTGTCAGTAAATCTTGTTAATGTAACAAGCACTCCCACTGCTAGATGAGGTTTGCACCTCGGATGAGCCTTACTACCCGGAGTAAACAACCCCCGTTTGCTCCAGCCAATGGCAGCCCCCTCATTTCGTGCCACCAGGTACTCCAGGGTTTGGTTCTCTGCTCAATTACCCACAGAGAACATCTTGCTGGGAGTGTAGGATGATCTCTCTCTCAAAGGCAGGAGCTGATGTCTGCTTTTACACTGGGGAGTGTTACCTGCTAAACACAACAGCTTGCTTCTGCTGGGAATCTTTTCCTCGACTTAAAAATCATTTTTGTGATGGGAACGCAGAGATTTGCTAGATTGATGCTCACCTAGAGTTCCATTCTATATGGAGCTAATACATAAAATAATAAGGGGTTTCTTTATGGAAGAATTTTAAATGGTTTAAGAATGTATGATATGATATAGCCACTATAAGAAAATAAAAAGCTGGCTTCAAAGCACACTGAGCTTCTAAAAGATAATCCTAACAAGGTGACAGCACCTTAGCTCAGTGGACTCCACTTTGGGTAAAAAAAAAGAGGAATAATACAACAGCAACTGGAATTTTTAAGTAAAATCCAGTGTTGTGAAAAGCCACTATGACCCTGAACACGAGGATAACACTCTTTTTCTGAATAAACAGTTGTATTTCATAAGCAGTTTGTATTGTTAAAGCACAGCTGAGTGGTGGAATGAAGGATCCCAGTTCTTCCCATCTGCTTCCAGATTTGTTTACTAGGTTTCCCAGTCCAAATGGGGTTGTGAAGGCACAGTTTGAAAGCAACAGCTTTGCCTATTTTTAAATGACATTCTATCCTGGTTTGCAGCTGGAAGAATCAAGCTTGAAATCAGAAACAGAGATGAATATCTGCACTGCCTTTTCCATAACCACTTGGTGCTACAGCCTAGTTCAGGGCCCCAACCCCCAGATTTTAGAGGTCAAATAAATAAGACAGAACAGCCCTGCTCACCTGGGTAACTCCACGGGGGGCTCTGTTACACCCCCTGATGGCTCACTTAGGTGGCTTCAAAAGAGCAGAGACACCAGACAGGGGAAAGCACACAGCTTTCATTCTGCCTTCCACCCCTCACCCCTCTCCTGCAAACCCAGCAAGGTTTGATGTTTCAAGGTTCTAAGCCACCAGTGCCCTGTAGAAAAGCACAGACTACTGAAATCTTGAAAGTGGGGAGCAACCCATCTCCAGATCCTGCCACCACAAAAACAGAACAGGCTTCTTGAGATCTGGTAGGCAAAAAATGATCAGAGCACATTAACCACACAAATGGGGCAGAGGAAGCTACGCCAGGCAGAAATACTTTGGGAACATTGGTTTTGAAGCATAACCCTGGCAAACTGTTCTCAACATTGGTAAGGTCTGAACAACATTTTTCTCTTGATCTTGCCTTCAGAGTTTTAGCCAAGAAGTGAAATGATGACCCAGGATGATCTATGACTCCAGAGTCACTTTTCTCTGTCTGAAGTAGAGGTTAAAAAGTCACACACTTGCTGTTGCCACTTCCCTCACTAAATAAAAGGGGGTTCTTTAATTCCTTCCTTCTTTGGGGTCTTGACCTGGCAAAGGCTCACCCGTGTCAAGCTAGTCCAGAGCATAATGAGTACATCTGGGTCTGGACTACATGAGTTTAGATCACTGCTGTGGTAAAACTGCCCCTCAGTGTGTGCATGGACACAACCTGCAAGTGTGGCCTCCCAAAAAGCAGCTTCTGCCAAGCACAAACTCTGTCAATAACACGGGAATAGAAATCTCTGGAAGAAAGTATTTGAACTTTCTCATTTCCATCAGTGAGCTCAGACTGGCACTTCCAAAGAAGTAAATTGTTATCTGTGGCAATCCGACGTGCTCTAGTAACAGAAATAAACATAAATTAGCTTTCTCATTTCTAAGATGGATAGGTCAGGATGATCAAGCCCTTCCTTTTACCAGTTTCTGTTCACTCCAGCTATTTTCTGGTTGCAGTGGCTCTGTGTTGTAGTGATCAGTGCGTTCCAGGTGTCCTGTCCTACGTGCTTATTACTGCAGGTGCCTGCAGGAATGAATATCAAGCCTTGGCAATTCTCAGGTGTAATGGTTTGTTCTCATAGTTAATTGAGAGGGCTATGGAAGCAGAGCCTTAGATTGCTTCTGCATCGCTGCGGACACGCTTCCAGAGGAAATATTCTGGTCCTAGAAACATATCATTCCCTTCGACCAAGAGGCCCTGCAATGAGAGCCCGAGGCAGCTGCGAGAAGTGGAGCCTGAAATTCAGATTGCCCTCATTTTATCAAAGCAAAAAGTACCTTTTTTCCCCCAGGTAATTCATAAGATCTTTCCAGTGCTAGTTGTTTTTAGCCAGTTCGTCCTAAAACTTCCAGATTCTTCTCGTGGGGTGTTGTCTCTCCTTGCATTCCAAGGCAGTTTGCACTCACAAATTCTCTGTACCACCAGGTTATTGCATTGCTACCTAAATTGCTAAATTTAGAAACAAAAATCTATTCAGCCATGAGAAAACTATTCTGAGACTGAATCTCCACGTCGGGTTTCCGTTGAGCCACACTTGACAAATACTTGAATAATTGAGATGTTGGTTTTGCAAAACAATCAGAGCACGCTCACCATCGATTGCAGAACCGTCCTGGAGCAACGCTTCACAAGGCTGAGTTTGCTGCCAACAGTGCAAATGTATTCAGTGTTGATTTATCAAAATAACTGTGTTTCCTTCTATAGGTTGGGATTATGCCTGGTTTATTGCACACCGGTGTTCTGTGGCTTAGAACTAGGCATAAGATGCTTTTAGATCTTTAAAAATCCAGCAGGGGAAGTAGAGTGGTTAATTATCAGCCACTGTCCCACGCCACTGTGAACACCCTTAAAGCAACCTCCCTCAGCAAAGCCTAGAAGTTATTTTTCAAGTTTCTGATTTCATTGAAATCCCTGTGGAATTGGTGTGACACCATTGAAGTGTAAGGATGACTGAAAACTTTACACTGAAACTGCTTTTCAAAGTGGGGAAGAAGATTTTTGGCAAAACTAGTCCTCCTACTTTAAAAAATCCTCTGATTTTTCATGCAGAATTTCAACAGGTGTATTTCACTAATTTTAAAAGTTCAAAAATAACATCCAGGCACGTTCTAATTCATAGTGGGCTACCTGAGGCTGGATGCAGGAGCCCTTTGTCATGCCTTTTACCTGGAAGGATCCAAATCAAGCACTTGTACCTCCCTGTCAGGCACCTGTGTGGTGTAAATACCACAGATATAAATACACAGCAGTACCTGTTTCAAGTTTATCACCTCAGGAGAAGAGAGAATGACGTGCAACAGCGTTAGAAAAGTTGATAATTAAACTCTAGGAACCACAAAGAGAACTAATATTTTTTTTCTCTAAAATATTCTTTCCAGGAATCTGGAGCTTAATAGTGATTGGCATTGGCTCCAGCACCCTTGGTGTGTGGCATGGCACGGATTATTGCTGCAATCAATGCAAAGCCATTTCCAATCAAGGGAAACAACTGCACATTGGTTTGTTCTGATCCATTTTCAGATAGCATTTCTGCAGCCTCCCCTGGGTTTGCAGCTGCTCAATGACAGTCTAATGACATGGCCCCTGCAGAGCAGCACCCGAGGAGGGTTAGTGGTGCACAGTGACATTCAGAACGGAGGCAATCTGCTGAAGTTTGCGGGGAGAACATGCCACAGGAAAATAAAGATACAGGTGTCACGTATGTTCTTGTTCTGGAGTGTCTGGATGGCTCTAAAATGCCTCCTGCCCTCAATATTACAGGACAGAGAGAAACCCTTTCCAAATGGTATGTTTCCTATTTCACTAGAAAGAATAACAGTAAAATAACCAAGAGTGATAGCTTAGAAAGCAAAGTTCCTGGGGAACTTACTTGTTAAAACCAAGCAAACATCTTTTAGCAATGCCAGCCTGCTAGACAAGATCACAAGTCACTGGGGAGACTGGGAAGCACCTTCAATCTTCCAGATATTCCAGGCCTGGCTCTCAGCCTGTGCTTATGGGCATTTTTATCTTTCCAGTACTCATTTTTTTATTGCTAGAACCTCGATTTCTGTTGATGCATCAGGGAATAAAGGTGTTCTATCAATGCATAGCAGCAGCTTCTATCAGGACAGTTCAGAAAAGGAAAGGGAAGTTATTGTTTCTCTTCCAAGGAGCAGTGGGAAGATAGGCAAGCCAAAGTCATTTCCCAGGTGGAAATTGTCTATAAGACTGGAGATTGCTGTCCTAATCTCATTTAAAGTGTTGTAGTGAACTCAGGTGCCAGGAGAGCTCAAGTCTCAGCTTAAAAAGAGGTTACCCAGTTCCACGTCAGGACACAGACACATTCAGGTGCTTGGATACATAACCAGACAAACCTCCCTGCCCCACATAGTGGCTACAAATTAATTCTGAGGATTTTTCTGGTGGAAAACACTTTTTTTTTCCCTCCTATAGTTTTCCTAGAGATGTTTAACCCGTCTCATTTTTTTTTACTGTTGGTTAAAATGACTGAAGTTTGGAATAAATTGCAAAGAGCAGTGGGTAAACCTAAAACCATCGTTAAGAAGAAAGTGCTCTCACTCACAGGACACCTTTCTGCCTGCTTTTAAGGGCAGCTAGAGGCTATTCTCTGCACACTTGCTGGGGATGCCACTTGCCTGTGGATGTCTTGACACTGGACTGTGCAACTATACAGGTGCCAGTAAATCACAGTTTGTCAGCTCTCAGTGAAAAGCCAAAATAGCTTTTTCCCAAAGGCCCTCATTTTAGACAATAAAAAAAAGAAACTCCAACTCTATAAAAACAACTCAAGCAGAAGGAAAAAAAAAACTTAAAGCAGAGTCATCTTACAAGACAGCCAAGCAGTGAGCAAGTGTATTCAGAGCACTGCCCCTGAGAACTGAGTGCTCTGAAGCCCAGGGAGGATTGCAGGCTGGCTCCACAGCCCCAGCAGCTCTTCTCAGGTGTCCTGGCCTCAACAGACATGGGCAGTTCTAAACCACCTAATTTTGTAGTGATAAAAGTAGAATAAAGTAATAATTAAATGAAAAACTCAATGAGGTTAGGTGTGTTTGACCTCTTGACTCCTAGGACAGGGCAAAGGTATAGCACGGAGCATTTGTCATTTAGGACAAAGTTCCTATGGAGTGACAAAGAAAACTATTTTCATTTTCAGTCACAATAAGCCAGATTCTAATAAGGATCTGCCAGTAGTGCCCAGTGTAAAGCTAGTAATGAAAGGAGCTGGTCAGCCAGCTGACAGTGTCTTAATTCCCATTTCATACACTCTTTTTTGTGCCTCTACACTGGCAGCAGTTGCTTTGTCTTGCTCAGACCTTACCAACATTCTACTTTCTCATTTTGTCCTGCTTTTGTTTCCCCACCAGTTGTATCCAACTGCTGAGAGAAAACCCTTTCTTTGCAGAACTTTCACTGTTGTGTTCTTGGGAACGAAGGGTGGGTTTAAGTATTTTTCATTTATTCTACACCTAATTTTAGACAAATTAATCCCAACTTAGTGTCAAACATTGCACTCTTCCTCCTGGATCTATGCTCCAACACAGCCTGCCTGTGCACTCCTTCACGACAGTCTTGCCTTTAGTTTCTGAATTACTTTATCTTCATTACCCCTCCCACCATGCTAACAAATATTCTCATATGGAAGATGCTTATTTGACAACATAGCTGAGCCTCAATACATGCTTCTCCTTTAATAAGTAAAACTGTTTCTGAGATAAATGTATTAGTGATCTGAATAGAAACGGATGCATTTTTATCCACAGAGGACATTAAGGGAAATTTGGCAAAGCTACTTAAACAGATTAAGCAACTTCCCATTGATATTAGGGTTATATTTCCTTAGGGACTAGTGCTTTTTAATAACATCTAGTAAAAGAGAACCTGGCTAAAAGCAGCAATTTTATGGCAGCTGACATTTGGCCCTCATCACATGCTAGCAAATACACCTTGGCTAGGGAATGCTATTTCTTTTTGTCACACATAACTGTACCATGGAATTGCAGGCAATGGGGCAGGGAAATCACTCCTACCCAGCTCCCAGCTCTGCTTCTCCTGTTATTTCAAGTCAGCATCAATTATTCCATTTGTTCCTGGCAGGATGTTGTGATAGTGTTTATGTTAAAAGGTCTGAACACAGTCTGCTTCTAATGCATCATTTGTGATATGGCTCTAGGTGTTTTACTGCTCGTTGGAAGAGACTGTTTGGATCATTTCCTATTCACTTGTGGAAAAATAAAGTACATTTCTTACTATGTCAATTTTAAGGATTGTCTAAAAGCAATTATTGCAGCCTAAGTATTCAACTAATAATATATAGAAAAATAGTGTATATATAAGTAAAGAGATAAGAATACTATTATTGCACCAGTCCATATAATCCTTTTCCAGACTGATGCCTTAAAAGAGAGGTGCATATTTCTTTATGACAAGGCTTTTCTACTTGATGGATAAGATCCTCCTATATCCTAGGGGCAGTTGATGCAGTTACAAGAAGCAGGTGAAACACAGAGAGACAGTAGACAGGGGAGAGTCACAGACTGACAAGCTGGAAAACACAGTTGCCAGTTCTCATTACTATCTTAATTTCTACCTTTGGTCTAATGCAGAATGTGGTTTTTCCAAACATTAAGCAGAAGTCACATTTTAAGCACGTGAGCCAATCCTTTCTTACTTGGAAAATTGATGTTTATTGCTTTTGTGGTTCCTCAGATTCAAGCACACACTTCAGATGCTTTCCGAAGTGAGATTACAGTGGGAAACAGTATATTCCAGAGCTCTTGCCTCAAGTAGCACCACTTCTGATTGTACTTCCACTCTCTTTCTTAAGAAGCCATTATTATTCAGAAATAAATCCCTCCAGAGCTTTCTCGGAGGTGATTTGTGGTGAATATCACAGCAAGGCAGGCGTGTGCAAGTCGGGCTGTTGTGGAGGCCTCACTGTCACTGAGGTGACAAACAAGGACTGCATCCTCAGATCCACAGTACATGACAATTTCCTTGGTGGTAGGGCACAGTTCAGTTTAAAACTCATAAAAAAGCATTCAGATATTATCACTGAAAACCAAGCAGACTTTCTCATGTGAAATTTCCTGAGCAAAACTGGGATTTAAAGAATTTTAAACGATGTCTCTATGGAGTAACATCCTCAATCACACCAACCAGGCAGAGAAGTGGGCTGGGGAGCTCAGGCAGGACTGTGCCATCTACTGAACCTTGCTGTACATTCCTCCTGCAGGGTTTTATACCAGAAGGCCATGTGCAGAGAGTGACCTGCTGGCCACACTGGTCCTGCTGCAGCCCAGGATTTGGCTGGGGCTTTCTGGGCTGCCAGGGCACACTGCTGGCTCACACTGAGCACTTCATCACCCAGCACCCCCAAGTCCTTCTCCACAGGGCTGCTCTCAATATGGCTCAGAATGTGGGGTTTTTTTATTTCCATAATGAAAGTCTCAAAGACAAAAGTTGATTTCTGAGTTGGAAATGATACTAGATAAAGTAGGAATTACAGAAGGTCACCTGCTACTGATTAAAGAGAATAGCTTTCCTTCTCTATTATAATTTAAACCATTGTTCCTTGCCAGTTCCACAGCTCTAGTTGCTAAGCACACTACTACCTTTTTCCCCAACCCTCTTCTACAACCTGGAAGATATCCTTCAGTCTACAGATAGGAATGCAAATACTTCTGCTAATGCCATTAGAAGATTTTCTTATGAATAATAAGGATATATCTCAGGAAATTTTCTCATGAAAAACCTTGACAGTAGACTTGGAATAATCTACCAATCAATTGCCCAGATGACGAGCTGATAGAAGGCAGCATGGATCTAAATAGTTTCAAATCATGTCCTTGTCTTATCTTAATTAATGCAGAATTCACTATTCTTGTAAGGTATTGACAGTGCACCTCATTTCCCTGTGGCATTTTAAAAATGCATCTCTTGTGCCACAACTGACCTTACACCTTATATTAAAAATCTTCCGTTGCAGAAAAAAATTAATATATTTGGCATTTCTTTTAAATAATTCGTCTCAAGGTGATCTGAGAGACACAAACCAAGTGAATAAAATGAGAGAGCACAAAGATAACAAACGAGTGTGGTACAAAAAGTCACACCTGGAGTAGTTAGGATACTTTTCACCCATAAGAGGGTTATAAGGAAATAAGGAAGATTTTCTTCCCCCTTTTAATGTTTCGTATGAATCAGCAACAATGCGTTGCAGGAGGAAAAAAAGAGTTTGTATTTCAGCTAACACTCTGTCCTCCATATTAACTGTAACTCAGTCTGTCCCCAAAGAGCTGCTCTCTACAGAGCACTCACATCATCATGCAATTCACCACACACACTTCATGCTGCTCTCACTGCTCTCTTCTTCAACAGCTTCCTCAACACTTCATCATCTTGACTCTTGACATTTAAAAATGTTTTGCTTCAGAAACATGCTAAATCCACCACACTAATCTCCATCTTACCCATCTCATTGCTCCATCTCCCACTTACTCTCCAGATGGGACCTGGAAATCTTTTCTATGCTTTTTTTTTTTCTCTATTGCCTTCTTCAATTTTTCTTTTTTTTTTAAGCTTTCCTCTCTAGAACAACCAATTTTTGCCTTAAAAACTTCCCCTTTCTCCCAATTTTTAAGTCCCAAACAGTGTCACTTTTAAAACTACATTTATTTTTCACTGTCACAGAGCTATTCCCTGAAGTTGCTGTTCACCTACTTCTCAACCTTGTGCATTTTTTATGTCTTTTCCATTCAGCTTGCAGAAGTCTGGGTGTTTTTTCATAAAGTCCTTTTTATTGTCTAAATTTCTCAGACACACTCTGTGCTTCCTTCTCCAGCATGTGCTGAAAGTGGGAGGGAAGAAAGCAATGGGCCAGTGCAGCTGTTGCAGTCTCCTCCCACCCCTCACCCTGGTGATATTCACACCTCCCTCTCTCTGAAGAGAGGAGACTTTGGATTCTGGTTTGTTTTTTTTTTTCAAAACATCACCTCTCTAAACACTCTGTGAAGAATCCTATGAGATGCCCATAAATAGCATCTCATATATAAATAAATATATATATAAACAAATAGCAAATTTATTAACTCTGGGGTCTAGAAAGCTTTCGCTTCACTGAAACACTGCTGAAGCCAAACAGCATTTTTTGGTCCATTATAAATACATCCATAAGAAATATATGTAAAGTCCAGTGAGTGAAGCTGCTGTGGGTCAGGCAGACCTGCCTCCTGTGTTCCAGGTGGTAGGAATCAAGACCAGGACAGATTTCTGCATGGTTTGGTTTTGATCCACGTCTAAAGCCAAACTTGGGACTTGTTGAATTGGTATTTTCATACAAGAAATCATCCCAGCTCACTTCATCACCCTCTCAACTCCTATAGCTAATCATCTGCTCAAAATAAGAAGGGAAAAGGAGGTGAAAAATGCTACCTGTCAAAACTTTCCATTATTAAAATGCCTACTGCTTCAGCTGATGCTAAATCTTGTTTGTGTGTAATGCTGCAGTTTTATATTTAGCTCCATGGATGTGTCTATATGCAGATCCATGCATGCACATTCGTGTCAGTAGAACTACACGTGCAGTTACACTTTAAGTACAATAAAAATATTCAGAAGGCACTACTTATTTAGTGTTCCTTCTTGTTGAGGAAGAATCTGTTCTTCTTTTGTTCCCTTTTATTTGGTTTAACATGTGAGCTGTTGTTATTTGGCAGCTTCGCTTGGTCCTGAGTGAAAACAAGTGAAACTTGTGAAAATAAAAAGAAGCAAAAAATTCTCCACAAGTTTAAACACATTTGGTTATTTGTGCTGTGTTTGGCTGAGCCAAGGCAGTGTTTGCAGGCCTCTTTTTATGTTCATGTTTTGAAGATGCTATTAAGAAAAACAATTCGCTGGCTGTGAACATTTAATCCAAATCTTGGTTTTCAGAAACAGTTAGTGCGTGCCCAGAACTTTATTCACTCCAGCAGGAGCTGGGAAAAGATTCTGAATCACTGGCTGAAAAACTACAAAATGCCACGTTGTCAAAGCAATGGCAGTGTTTAGTTTTTCATCTCTTCTATTTGAGCTAATTCTGGCCGAAGCAGAGGGACTCCTTCCACTCATTTATCTGGTTAATCAGTGGGACCATCATCCTACTGAAAATCTCTGTGCCCAAAGCCAGAGATTGCCCTCTTGGCATATCCCAGGCTTCAGTAACTTTGGACTGAGCATATGTTTATATAGAAATATATTATCCAGCCCTTTAAGATACACACACACAAAAAAACCCCCAACCCTTAACTGATTGTGAGTGGCAAGCACTGTTGTTATTTTCCCCACTGCTTTACATGATTAAATCAACTGGAATTAGGCCTTGCAAATTGCTGCAAGGCAGGCAGGAAAGCTCCTTGGTTTGTGTAGAGCAGTTAATAGCTGCCAGAGCTGTACCCCTTCAGCTGTGTGCAGCAGAGATGAATCCTCTTTACACAGTAATTACTGCTTTTACAAACAAGCTTGGAAACAAGCTGACTTCAGCTAGAGTCAGCCAGCTTCTGTCTGTGTTCCTAGCCCACTTCTCTTCCCAGCTCACCCACGATGGTCACTCTGAGCAGTACAGTGCTGCAGCTCAAACAGCAAACCTAGAGAGTCTAGCTTGGTAGCAGATATTCTCATCTTCATGAGCTGCTCCAGAGATAGCCAGGCAGTGTGGTGCTGGGGCAGCCACTTCAGGTTTAGGAAAGAAAACAGCTGAGAAGTGTAGGAAAGGGGAGCCAAACACCACCTGGCACTGAACTGAGGAGAGTTTGCTGAAGGGTTACCAGGAGATGAGCTTCACAAAAGAGCCTAGTTCTGCATCTGTTCTCCTACAGCTGATGGAAAGTAGTAAAGGACACACCAGTATCTAAGGTAACAAAAAGATTTCTGAATTTCACATTCCCTTAGACCGCCTGTAGGAACAATCCCTCGCTGCTGATAGTGGAAATCTGCCCTCTTGCTGCTAAATAAAGAGAATATTGCCTGTTGCCTGAGGCTACCAGAGGCTGCCATCCCTGTCTGTGTGAGAGCCTAGGAGTAAAGACAGTGAGTAGCCATACTAACCAGCCTGCATCTCCCCCTCCCACCAGCCCCTCTCTACGGAAGAAACTGAAGAGCGTGGGATATCCTCATTAAACAAAGTTTCAAAGCTCAGGGATTGACTCAAATCTTCCTTCTCCTCCTTGTTTTGCATCTAGCACAGCAGCTTTCTTTGAAGTTAAAAGCCAAGCAAACAAGGCCAGCTGCTGTCAGTGCTCTTTGTGAGTCACCGAGCAGCAGATGCTGAAGGAGCTGTGGTTTGAACTGCAGCACCTGCTGCTGAACCTGAATTTCCAAGCTGCAGCATTAGACACGTACAGAAAGCTCAACTGAGTAGGTTTGTACCACTAATAGCCACTCTCTCCGAGGAAAATCAAAACAGGCTGTCAGTGGGTAATTGTAACTGAAAGCTCTGGAGCCACCACAACACTTCCAGTGGTCCAATGGCAAAAGATTTATTCAAAAAGCAAAAGAATGCAATTATTTCCTTTTCTTTCTTCTATATATTAAGACAAACACTTAGAAGACCACCCTAACTTTTTTAGCATGTACCAGTGCCTGCATACTGCCACAACAGACTCCAAATTCAGTGCCAGTAGGCAAATAGTTCAGAAAATAACACTTTTTTTTTTTTTTTTTTTTTTAATTCCCACCTTCTTTATGTGCACATTGGTTTACGTGTCTATCGGGTAGAACTGCTCACTGAACAGATTCTGGCTAAAACCAAATATTCCTCTCACTTTCATTTTGGAAGGAAAGTAAATAGTTCTGAAGTAGAATCAATTTGTTTGTCCAACGTGCAGTGCAATATCCCAAATTATGGCATTGAAGGATGTAGAAGTTAATCAATTTCAGTACCTGGCAGAAAAAGGAATAGGCAGGACAGGCAGTGCTTAAAGGGACCAAGTTTCATTGCCCACCCAGCCTCCCTGCTTGCCTGGTGACCCAGTGGACTGCCACACAGCCTGGCAAGACTCTTCAGAGTAATTTATCTCTAATTTTCCAAGTCTTTGTGGCAAGGCACTCCTGCCAGCTGCACACACCCACTGCCTGCTGAACAGAAGTATTACTCAGTAGCCAACACAAAGTGTCACTACAGCTCAGGAAACAAGCCTGGCTTCAGCACCACACTGCTGAGTCTTTGCAGGATGGTTCCTTGAGGTCAGGGGATAGTTATGTCTTTGATGGATTTGGGCCAAGCCACTAGCAGTCCTTGAAAACCTGGGGGAAAAATAATTATTTATCAGAATATTCAATTTGGATGTTTGAATCAGCTGATCTGTGGGAATGTGTCTTTAGTTCTAAGTGCATTGCTCATGGTGATTTCATAGAATCACAGAATCCCAGCGGTGTCTGGGTGGGAAGGCAGCTCCAGAGCTCACCCAGAGCAACCCCTGCTGAGAGCAGGGACATCTCAGCTAGAGCAGGGTGCTCAGATCCTCCTCAACCCCACCTGGGATGTCTGCAGGGATGGGGCCTCCACCACCTCCCTGTGCACCCTGTGCCAGTGCCCACCCCTCTGCTGGGAAACAACTTCTGCCTCAGTTCTCATCTCCATCCACACCTTGATTTCCTTCAGATTGATTTCCTGATTCCATTGACTCAACCTGTATCATTACTCCATAGAATCATTTTACTAGCTCCTTTTAGCAGGTTCTTACGGAGTTGAAGTAACAGAAACCAGTACTAAGATCACCAAAGGTACCAATTAAAGCTTTCTGAATGTCTGACAGTGCTCGTGGGGAAGAGCTGCTGAAGAGAAGACTAGTAATTAATGTGCTAACCTAATCAGCTCTCCTGTGAACCTTGAACTTGGACAGATACATCATTCTAAGAAATTACACCACAGGTTAGGAAGCATCCCAGGACTAGTCTTAATTTAATACCATCCGTGATGTGCTCTTGTCTTAGGGAATTTTAATGCACTAGATCAACCTGGTTTCTATGGTAACCAAACCCACAAGTCTTTTCACCAGTAATTGTGGTCCATTACAGTCAGTGACTACTAAGGCACGTGTCCTTACAAACTAAAAGGACTTGTTTCTATGAAAAATCAGCAACAGAAGCAACAAACCCCCCAGCCTAGCTGTTGTGTGGCCGTGTTCTTCAATTCCCTTTAAAAATCATCTTCTCCCTCTGATTAATCATTCCTTCCTCCCTTGAGTCAACCTTTCTCATAATGGGGGAGAATTAACTTGCTAAAAACAAACCTAAGTTATCTTCTGTGTTTCTGTAAGCAGAGAAAAATCAGAAGTCATGGATCTGATCTGAAGAGATCAGCAGATTTAAGCATTTTCTCTGATTCTGGCCTCTAAAAAGATGATTTTGAAAGCTAGGCAGAATGTTTATGGCATATTCACAGGCACGGATGGATCTCTAGTCAAGTCTTCAGTCTTACAGAACTGCCAAAAAAGAGACTGGAACCATCTCCAATGGCAGAAAACCTGACTCTGAGGTGGCTTTGCTGTTACTAGAGACATTGGGAAGGTAAAACTTGGGAGTGTTGCCCCTTAAAACCTTCTCTCCTTGGTGTTTCTGGGCGTCTTTGCTGATGAGTTTTTAGCACAGCTTGCATCCTCCCATGCAAATCAGAGGTCAGCTGAACAGCAGCAGATGGATGTGCACACAGCAAGCCCCACACATTCACAGTGTAAGGTCTGGACACGTGAAGCTGCAGGGCATTAAGTTTCAGGGTTTGAGGGCCACTGTGGCCACGACCAGTCAGTTTCTTTCCATGCTTGTCCCAAACAAATTGCATTTTCTCAATAATCTGCTTTTCTCAAACCTCGCCCGTGCAGCTCTCTAAATGATAATGCAGAAGAGGACACATTTTGAGAAATTCATTGGCCAGCTTGGGCGAGCTCATTACCACCCCATTTCAGGAGCATTTGGGAGTTTCTAAACACAACTCAGACCTCCAGCATCTTCAGCAAATGCAACCATCAAAAGGATTAATTCCTACAGACATTCCCTGAGCTTGGTTTTTCGACATGTCTGAGCTTATGGAGACGTTGCACGTTGTTACAGAGGTGACAGTGTTAACGTGGCTTTTCCCAAAGCACCCTGTCATCCTTTTTGTCACTTTTAAGGCCATATGGGCCTCAGAGGGGCTGCATATGTCTGAATGGGAATGTGCATCCCCACTGTGGCAGCTATAAGGATATCAGAGAGATTTTGTTCTCAGTTGCTTAAAAATCTGTGTACACAAACAGAAGCTCATGGTGGTGAGCTTATTTCAGCTTCTGTTATGATGCTGCTAGCACTTTTACATACAAAGTTTGGGTTTTTTTCCCCAAAATCAAGAATTAGGATATAATAGGTGTTTGCACCCAAAAAAAACCAACCCAAAAACCAAACCCAGACTGCACTAGAAACCCCTGAATCTTGGCAGCTACTGACTTCTGATGGCCCTGATGTGCATCTCACTTGTCATCAAAGAAACAACAGCCAACGATCTGTCATAAACTCCTCTGCTTCAGTCCTGCCTTCTGGCCCTCCAGAGCACCAAACAACCCTGGCAGTGAGACTGGTGGAAAAGGGATTTTCTGACACCTATTACAAGAAGGATCTGGAGGGGCTGGAAGGTGTCCAGAGAAGGGCCACGAGGATGCTCAGAGGCTGGAGCAGCTCCTGGGAGGACAGGCTGAGAGAGTTGGGGTTTTTTAGTCTGGAGAAGAGAAGGCTCCAGGGAGACCTTCTGATTATCCCTAAATACTTTGGTCTCTTTCTCAATTTCTAGTAATGTTAGCCAAATTATTTCTTCTCTCCCAGCTAGAAGAAGATACCAGTGAATTATTCTGTCAGTAAAACTAAAAATTGTTGTGGAAAGATACAACCTCTTTTGCTACTTATCAGCCAAGAGATGCCCTTACAGCTATTTCTTTCTTTAATGCTTGTACATATATTATTGTCAGGCCAACTGACAGGAACAATGATAAACCAAGAAAGATAAATACCAAGAAAAAGAAAAGAAAGGAAATTATACAAATGCTAGTAGGAGCTCTGGTGACCCACAGAACCACAGTGAGCACAACCAAAGAATTCTTCCTTCTTCACACTTCAATTTATGTACTTGATTTTGTGTAGCTTGCACGACTGGAAGGTAATTTCCCCTAGAAAAAGTTGATTAAAATGCTTTGTTGTAGTGTATGTAACTCCATGCAAGTGCTAGCCAGGAAAAGGATGATAACGAAGAAACATTTTTAAGTCTGTGTACCAATAATGAATAAGTAGAACAATGGAGAGAAAGCAAATGAGAGAGCCCTTTTTGGGGAGTTCTCCTCCTTAAGAATTCTTGATGGATGTGACTCTGAGTCCCAATTCATAAAATATTGAAGACACAATGAAGTCACACTTTTTATATTATATTAATCCATCTTTTGAATAAATTATACAACCCAAGTCTTGACCAGGAAGGATTATTAAATATTCCATCACCTATTTGGCAAGCAATCATTTCTGATTATAAAGGCTGGTTGCGGCTAACTCTTGCACAGGGGACTCAGAGGCCCTGAAAAAGCCACCCCAACCCACCAGCTTCTTTGGTAAAGAAGAAAAGACTCGGCCACAGTCTGATTTCCATCAGGACTTCTGCAGTGGGCAGACTGTAGTCTTTCATTCATCAGATTTACCCTCTCTCTTCACTGCTGAGCATGGGCATTACTAGGTCTGAATCCCTTATAGATCTACTACCTCCAGTTATCTTCCAGAAAGAGTCAACTGCTGTGTGCAGGGCTGATGGGAGGAGGAAATGGGGATGTGTTTCAGAATGGGCAGAGCACATATGTATGTGCACCAGCTGCAGCTGCCTGGCACTCCATGCCAGGATTTCTTCAGAGGTTCTGCTTTCTGGACATAAATATTCACAACTGCCAGTCACTGAGATCTCAGTGCAGTTTCATTTCACAAGTGGAACCACCTCTAGTCCTGACCAGACACATCTTTTGCACAGACTGGAATCCAGATCAGCTCCTCACCTACAAATCCTCATTTCTTTAGGAATCCCACTCCTGAAACAAGCTGCTTATCCTGACTCCAGTAGCTACTGGATGCTGCACCAAACACTGACAAGTAAAACATCAGTTCTTTCCCAGCAGAGGGGTGGGCACTGGCACAGGGTGCCCAGGGAGGAGGTTGAGACCCCATCCTTGCAGACATCCCAGGTGGGGTTGAGGAGGATCTGAGCACCCTGCTCTAGTTGAGATGTCCCTGCTCTCAGCAGGTGGATACATAATTTTTCACTGCAAAAATGAATATATTTTTTCCTTTTAATGTATGACTTCAGTGAAAGTGCTTTGCATGACTTCATGCAAAGTCAGTCTATGTTAATGAATCGTATGCCTAGAAGTCCTGTTTGTGTTTGTAGGCTCACACTAAACTTTGAATGCAAGTCTATAGAATAAGCTGCACTTATAATAATACTTTTTCTAAAGGTTTGTGTGATTCTTTAGACCAGGACCTCATGGTCTGAATATAAACCTACAGGTTTATTCCAATTTAAGAGAAGGATATGATCTTTTTTAAAGAGGGGTATATTCATTTTCAAAATCAGTTTAAGTCCCTCAAGATCTGTTCAGTTTTGTTTTGTTTTGTTTCTTGTCAACTAATAATTTAACTGAATATTACTCTAAAGAAAAATAATTAAAACTGTTCTTTTTCTGGAACTGGATTCTAACCATTTTAATACATTACATATCTTGGTGCCAGCTGAAACAAGGGTTTAATTAAAATGTGGTGGTTATACCTAAAATACCTTCATTTTTACAGCTCTGGTTTTCATTCTGTTGGTCCTCTCACTTTTCCCTATTCCTTATTTTTCCCATGGTAAGAATGGTATTTGCTCAGAATTAGCTGTATGAACATCATCTAGAATAGAATCACTTCCCAGGACCAAAGGCAACTAAACTGCTGAAAACAGTGTAGCTGACATTATTATGACTTTCTCCATCACAGCTTTCTGTCAAGAACAAAACCTCTTTGTATGCTAATCAGCAGAGGAAAAAGAAGACATTATTTTGTCACAAATGAATCTGAAAGTCACTGGAAGTTCCCCATTATAACTTTAGACAGTATATATTGCAATCCTTCCACTAGTTAAGATCTGAAGACTCAGTTGTCCAGCAAAGCCTTATCTATATGATAATCACCATCAACTACATTATTGCTTTCATGGAATACTTTAGGGGTACTTGAGAGTCATATGGAACTAGTTTTAAATATAAGGGGTGCCCTAAAGTCAGGGTAACACAAACTGAGGTGTACCTGCTTGCAAATAAAGTCTCTGGGAGTAAGGAGGTTTTCTAAAGTTGAGGAAGTTATGTTGTGCAGTCATCATCTGATGTGTGTAATTAACAGAATTCCTAGTTATGATGTCAGCCCTGCCATGACTTAGCTTTTAGCACCTTCCATTTCAATACAAGACTCGACAGTGATACATTCTCCTGGAGGAGAGGGAAATTCCCAGTATTCCCAGTTCCATTGAAGCTGGGGAACCATAAGAACTGCTTCTCATCACACCCCAGCACTACCCTTTTAAGTCAGAAGAATGCAGTGAATTAGGGGTGAGAAAGGAGAAGAATTGGATTGCTGCCCACACACTGATTATTATTATTATTATTATTATTACTACTATTATTGTTATTACTATATGCAGTGCAGCGAGTGTTGACACTGCACATATTTTTTCTGCTTTCTGTCCTTTTGAAGCCTCTTACTCAATTGTTCTCTTCTCCTGGGAAGTACAGGATTTTGGAAACATATCCAGTGTATTTTGAGGCCGTCCAAAGAATGTCAACAATTATTTTGATATTCCCCTTCATTTTTATTTTTTATTTTTTTTTGTAAATGAAACGCCAGGTTACAACTCACAGGAGCGTGCCGAGTACACACTGGAGAGCAAGGAGGAAATGTTGCCCTGTTTATTTCTCATCAATTATTTAATATGCTGTTTCATTCACGTTACCATCCATTTTTCTCTCTGAGAGACAGCCTAGCCACCCATGCTGTAGCACACATTTAAATGGCCACTATAGCTTCATTTTTATCCTACAGACCTACTGGCACCAAATCATTTGCAGCCTACTGGGCTTAGGCTTGGCAGTCTAAGACATGCTTAACATCGCTTATGAGGAGAAACAAAATACTGGAAGAATGTATTTAATAAAGCATTTCTCTACAGAGCTGATGCTAGACAAAATTCTTTATGTCTTCCTAGGGAGAACTGTAAAACCTGACAGTGCTGCTCATACAAATTATAATTTCCCACCAATATATTTCACGTTTCATTAACAATATTAAGAGAACCCGAAGCCCTTACTAAAAATAAGGTTATGCTGAGTTAGTCACTACCCTGCCACACATGTAGTAAAAAGAAGTCCTTGTTTCAGAGATCAATAAATAACCATTTCCATTTTTCAGGTAAAGCCTGGCTTAAATTTGCTAGTAAGAGAAATTCTGATTTGAATGGGGCTGGATCACAGCAGTGACAAATGCCTCAGTGGTGCTAGCTAGATTAGCAATCTGCCTTCCACCACCAATTCCTAGTTACACTGGCTGGAATACATCTACTTATGTGCCCCAAAAGCACTGGGGGCTGTTTGGGGATGAATTTAATACCTTGTCGGCTCTAAATCGGCAAAATGCGGAATATTGGACAAAATGTAAGTAGGTGAATAATCCCCCTCAGCTGTGGCAGGATTTCTAAAGAGCTGGAAATGAAGCACCCAGTTAAACCCTGAGCTGTCTGAGAGTCAATTGGTGCAGAGCTAGCCTGGGAGCGTGCTCACTGTACAGTGCAGTTTTACAACAGGCAATAGATTCCAAGTTGGACAGTTTTATTTTATGAGTGAAATCAATCAACTAAAGTAAAAGACAGTGAATGCTTGGAAATTATTCTGGAGAAGGCACTTTATCACATTTTGCTCACTTTGCAGATCTTCTTTATCATGATATTATCAGAAGCTTGAAGGCTCTTCCCCAATTAACAGTTGCTAACAGGGCAAAGCTGCCCCTGTTGTGCCTCATTCTCCATTTCCTTCTGCTTTACAGTTTCTGGTTTTACTTTGTCTTTGGCCTCACACACACATTTCTCTAACTCCCTTGGTCAGGCTCTACCATGCTTTAGCTGGGCAAAAAACATTTTTTCCCTAGAACATTCTCCTTAGGCTCACAAAACTCCTCCCCCTTCCCCAGTTTTCCCTGCTTGTTCACTGGGTTATCCTGAGACAAGTATCCTGCTTATTTTAGCTGTCTAAACTACAGCTTGAAGCTTGGCTGCAACATATACGGGGAGGACTGAAAGTATTTTAATGAAATTAATGTTGAAACCTTCCACAAACCCCACCAAAAGTGTCAGGGCACGTCAGTAAGGCAAAGGAAGAAGGGACGTGCTGTGTTTGTGCCAGCTCCTAATGGGTCCTCACTGAGACAGGATCCAGCTAATGACCAACTATAAATTATACTAATTACAACTGTCTGGAGGTAAGTGAGGCCCAGGTCATGGTCCAGCTTTCAGAAATGAGTAAGACAGGCATCCCTGATGAGGCCGTGTGAGAGAACCCCATCTAATCTCTGCAATTTCAATAAGTGATGATAAGTTCACACATATAGCCTAAAACCAACAAGATCCAGTAACAGGTTAAGTTTTGAATCTGATATTGCCAACTACAGTGCAGGAGCTTGAATAAGGGAATATGATTATTGTTTATAAATGTTAAAAATTAAAAAAAAAAATAAATTCTTTTGTCCCTGACAATCCCACAGCAGTTGGGAAATGATGGTCTAATAGCTTGTGTGTCCTGGCCAAATTCCAGTGAAGGTGATTGCCTCTTTGCTCCTTCAAAATCCTTGGGATTGCAATTGGATATGGTCTGTCTCACCTCCTTTCAGTCCATTTCAGTGCTGAGTGAAACCACCCCTGCACACAGAGGCTAGAGAGCACTGTGAAAGTGGAAGTATATTCCATTATTAGGTTATTTCATCTTAATTTCTTATTAGATTTTTTTTTTCCTGCACTGCATAATAGAGTTAAGAAGCTACTGAAGCAAACTAGACCTGCAGTAGAACTCTGGGAGAAGATAAAAATTTGAAATAAGCTTCTACATCCAGCTGTTGAAGTAGAAAATGTGGGGATTACACCTTCTCATATTTCAGGAGAATGTCTGCTCTGCTTTGCAGGTTCTATGTCTTCATCCTCTACAAACACATGCCATACAAGTGCCAGGCTACAGCTTTACTCCACCTTCTTTCTCTTGTTTCTTCAGCCGTTTCTTGAACCTGATTCTGAAACTTTGGTTATATTGAACAGTCTTTTCCTTTCCTTCTCTGAGAAAGCAGGCAGACTGGATGGACAAATCCTTAAAGACCCTGAAGCAAGCAGACAGAATTCTCATGCTAAAAACTAGTACTCAAAGCCTATTTTAGAGAGCATACCATGAACAAAAAAAAAATAAAAAAAAGAGCAGGGAGCATGGCCCAGATATTGCTTTCAGCCAATAATTTCTTGCCATCTAGGTTGTAATGAGACACAACATGAAGCAAACCCGAGGCTGTAGCAAGTTCTGTCAATGGCAGGGCTTTAGATGCTTGAGGATCAATGAAGAATAAAGATTAATTCAGGTTGTACTTAAGGACACCAGAGACTGACTTGAGTAATACATGAGAAAGCAAGGTACAGCTTTTTGCTGAGGAACTGGCAGTGAAATTGAGTTTACTTTTCTCTTTCTTCCACAAGCCTTTTAGAGCCCTTTAAGCACAGAACACTCCTGCCTTGCCTCTTCCCTGCTGACAGTGGAGGGAATTGGGCACTCCTGCTGCCTCTCCTTCACTAGCCTCTTCTGCCTTGTCACTTTGGAATAAACACTTTTGTCTAAGTAATCTCCATCTTTCTCAATCTGATCTTGACCCAGGTAGCAGAACTTTAATAATGAGAGTGATATACTGGGTCATTGCTACTGAGATATTGACAGTTCTTTACTGTTTCCCTACTCGTGTCTTTAGGTAACATTATTCATGCTGTTTACTCCATTTCATACCACGCAGCTAAATGCTTTTGCTGCTCTAATTGATACCAAACACAGCTAATGAATAGCAATGTGAGCTTCTAGAGACTTATTTGTGATTCTGCTGAGGAATTTACTGTAGCTTTATTTCTGTCATTGTTATGAGCTGAGACAGTTTTACCCAGTGTTGAAAAGTAGTAATTGGACTCTGGTGTTTAGCATTCAGCTCCAACTCTTGCTCCAAGGATGACTGGGCCACGTTTCCATGGTCTTATCAAGCTTAACATGTAAGGTTTGAAAAATATGAAATAGTTTAATGCAGCCTTGCAATTTCTTGAGTCGTTCTTTTCAAGCCCTACCAAATGTATGTGATTTCAGAATTGTCTTTATAAGGACTAACACAGGCAAGGACCATTCAAACCCATGTAATGATGGCTTACTTCAAAGGAAATATAGAAATATAGAAAGAACAACAGGCAGTGATTGCATCGGAACAGTGCAATACCTGTAGCTAACAGAAAAATGGAATCAGGGGAAACATTTGCTCTCAGAGGTTTAGTACATCCTCAGCTAGTGTAAATTAACATAACTTCATTAAACACAGTGCAACTATGTTGGTTTAAACTAAGACTGAGTACTTCAGCTCTTTGTGTACCTAAGAAAGAAAAGCAGACCTGTAACTAGAACATCAGTATCTTCCACACGAGTATGTTCATATTCAGGAAGCACCAATATACAAAAATTATGTTTTCTGGTGAGTAAGAGTGTGTCCTTTATAGGGAAGTCAGAAAGAAAAGAAATATTTTCATTCCAAATAGACACAAGAAGAAAATATTTCACAAGGATAATCAGCCAAGGGAATAATATCCCCTGGGAAGTGGTGGAGTTCCCAGCATTAGACAATTCCAAGGTTTGGCTGGACAGGCTGCTGGGCCATCTTGTCCAAACCATGCTTTGCCAAGAAAGATTGGACCAGATGATCCTTGAGATGATCCCTTCCAACCTGGCATTCCATGATTCTATGCTGGTATTGACAAATTAGCAGGGGGGGAAAAAAAAAATAATTAAAGTCAAGCTAATTTTTGAAGTACCTTAAAGGCAGATTTCTGACAACTCCAAGAGTTTTCTGGTATTGTATTCTAGTAGGTTTAGGTAACAATATGAATTTTGGTGACTTTCCAATTGTATATGACTTTATTTGAAAAAAAAAAATCCCTATATCTAAAGCAAAGCAGATGAATTTGATTAGAAGCTCTATAGCATATATACATTCAACAGTCAAAATACTGGGTGACCTCTGGACAGCTCATGCAGATACAGGTAACATGGCCATTTTATTTCTCTATTGGATGCTCAAAAATTCATGTAATTCCTCAAAAAGAGTACCTAAGAGCAGATTTCTCTCATCTACATTCTCCTTCACATATAAAACTTCCACAGCCCCAAGGACTGCACGGGAGGGGGAATTGGATCCACTCCAGTTAATTCTGAAGCAACCACCCATGCAAGACAGTCCCATGATAACCTGAATGGTTCCAAAGACCACCACATAATTCACTGATACAGATCAGGTTAAAGATACTGAGAGAGAGATGGAAAAGGAACTTAATCATAACCTGGCAGATTCCACCAAAAGCAATACTGAAGCTGGGTGACTTTATCATTATATACATTTATCATTAGTGCCTGCTGAAGACTCTGCTTGAAGTCTCTGCCTTGCTTTCTAAACTTTCTTTTTCCCCAGTCATTTAAAGCTAATTAAACAGAGCTTTCAGAGAATCCTGGACTCACTAATTGCTTAATCACCCTTCTTCCAGAGCTGGGCATGCTGCTTGGTAAAGCCTTACGTGGGAAAGGGTGGAGTTCTACATAAGAAGATCTCTGGAGCAGGTTAGTCATAAAGAAAAAAGTAAACCACTGATTAAATTAACATCTCTGTAGTGACCTGAGTAACATCATAACTTCAGCCTTAGTTTAGTTCTTGAGATAAAAAGGAATAAAAACCTATTAGACTTTGTTCCACTAGAACAACTGGTAAATTTCCCTGGTCAGATCCTTGTCCTATTTAGGGTTAAAACAAACGAGAAAAAGACCTCTGCTTCTTAAGTGTAAGGAGCTTGTTGCTCAATCTGCCATATTTATCACATTCCTTTCCATTCCTACTTAGAGTCCAGAAGAACTCTCACTCCAAGAGGCTTTCTGGATGCCTTTGCAGTAGGGCTGATACTGTCACATAGGTCTGGATGTTGTCTCAAGCTTACTGAGCAATTATTCCTTTTCTCAATTCTCCTTAATGAGCTGGTAAACATTCTACGCTGGTCTGAGATGTTTCTTTTCCTGCGATATCCACTCCCAGGGTTCTGAAAGATGAAGGCAGCCACCCCTTTCTTTGATACAGTGGATCTCACGGAGTAGAAAAGGTTGAACAATACATCCAGAGTCTTTTAAAATTCTGCTTGTCCTTCTGCCTATAAAACTGGCTGTGATTTAAGTCTCCTTTTCCTTTTTACTTCTGGAATCAGCCAAACTGTTTGTCTAAATACTACGAGTCAGCTGGGAGCTGTTCTCTTTGACCATTCCCTGCTAGCTATTTGTGCTGTCACTTGAGATGGCAAGTTTTTATTAGATGTAAAGCAAGATCAGCTCCTTTATTTTATCATAACAGAAGCTTACCAAGGAGCTGGGTGACATTTGTTCTTATGCTCTTTGAGCACCAGGGGGTTTTATGTTTATAAACCTAATGATTTTTTTAGCAGAAACAATGAAGTGCTAATAATAACCTCCAGACCTTTGCTGCAAACCTCAACTCCACCAGTTTTCACTCCACCGTGCACAGGGACACAGGGGCACGTCCATTAACACTTGCAATTGATAGAGTTGGATTGGAATGGGCTTGACTGGGGAGGTTTGGGAAAGATGGGATTACCATTGGTAATAAAATTCTCCAGAGCCCTTTATTTTATTGCTAGAACCACAGCAACCATTATAGAGAAGTAATAGCTTCTGGGACCATGCTGGAAGCAGGTAACTGATTTCTTCTGTGCTTTGGCATCATGCTTGGCAGGCAGCACAGCCAACAATGATGGTTTATGAGCTGCCACCATCTTCATCTTATCTGTAAAGAATCTCTCAGTGTGATTCCAGCAGGGTTGTGGAGGAGAATATACCATGAAAAGCATCTAACTGCATCAGACAGCACTGGGAAGACCTTGGCTGGAATTCTGTGGCTGCTCTGGGTCACTCTTATCAGAGACATTCAGATCAGAAGTGCAGAAAACAGTCGTGAGGACTGAGCAACAGCCTGGAATTTTTTACTTGGGGAGATTAAAAGCCACGAGACTGATATATACATAGTGTATACATATATATATAAAATACATAGATATGTACTAGCTATGTAAACTGCTGCTGCCAAGAAAACCAGTGGCATAATCTACTCTTCGTAGTATGTCAGGCAAGAAATAAAAGGACAGATTGGATTTCAGGAAACTGCTTCTGTAAGGTTATCTAAGGAAACTTGCTGTTGTAAGGATATCTAAGCAGCAGATAGGAAGTGTTAGAAATTTGAATCAAAGGAAATTTCAGATTACAAATTAAACCTGTCAGGATTTGCATTGCTTAGATAAATCTGAAAAGATGATCTAGGTGTTTTCCTGAGACTCCCAACCTTACTGTGGATCCTGTTTGCAGTATGGTATTGCTAATCATTCCACACTCAGACTCATTATTTCAAGGAAGAGGATGCCCCTATTTTTTACTCTGTTCTGAGAGCATGTAGAAGAAGAATGCTGACATTTGTAATTCTGTAGCAAAGCCAGAGTACTCTTGTACTGCCCTGAATAATAAACATACAGGCCTGCAAGATGCACTGCTGCTTTGCCCTTATGTTCTTGTCATGCAATACAAAAGCAGAGTGGAAACAAGAGCTGAACACAAGAGAGAAACTGAAGGACAGAATTAATAAGGAAATTAGCTCATGTTTTGCTTAGGTCTTGGTTTCTTTAACCTGCTGGAAGCTTAAGTGCCTTCAACAGTGCATTTCTTCCTAAGGAACATTTTCTTCACGAAACTTCTGAAGATTTCAAAAACTGCTGTAACTTCTGTCATGACATTTTCAGAAGAAAGAACTAGGGTGTTTTTTATTTTCAGTTTTGGATCTGCTATTTTCGATTACTTTATCAAATGCCTTTTCTTGCGTGTATCAGTTGCACGCTGCGTGTGCACTCTGTGGAACGTACATAATACATACACAAGAGCCAAAGCCTTGCTCATGCATTTCAAACTGTCACCTGGACCATTAACTGCTTCTAACACATCAGCACTGATCCAGTTGGGTTTCCCATTACGAGAGGATCCTCCCCTTATCCCCTCTCCGGGATGAGAATCCAGTGCTGCTAGTGACAAATACATCCTGTTCTGCAGGAGGAATAAAGCATGGCTCCGAGGAGAGATACTCACAATTGCACTAACAACATCTCCTTTTTCCCCAGCTCACCCTGTGGCCACTGACAGAAGTTGCTGCTGCTGCTGCGAGGCGTGGCTGTGATAATTACTGTTCCTTTAGTGTCTTTTATGCTCTGGGATCCAATCCAGAAAACCATTCTGGTTTGGGAGATTTACGTGGCCGGATTGCACGAAGAGAAATGGTGACGTGCACAGCAGCCCTATTTTTCACAAGGACATCTTTCCACATCTGAGGCACGGTGCCAGAAATACCCTTCCTTGTCATGCACACTTCACTAACTCCAGAGCCACACCAGCCTTTGGGGTTTCTTAACCCTAGAATCAAAAGGTTCACGTTCAGGTCATAGCTTGAACAACTGACTAGCTAGCAAGAAGTTGAAGATCAACAGAACTTTCCAACAGAAAAAAAAAAGAAAAAGATTCCATTTATAAACATTTTGACCCATTTAAGATCTCTGCCTCAGCTGACACAAAACCAGTGACCTGCTAGACACACATGGTATCGACTGGAGCAGCATTAGCACATCTTCTGGGAGGTCACTGCTGCAGTTAGGATTCTGTGCATTGTGGCCAGTATCATAGTAGGAAACTGATTATTTTTAATATCTTTTTTTTTTTTTTTAAACTGGGAATATTTTTGAGATGTTTTCAAATGCTCCCTGCCAGCCCTTGTGATTTCATAGTTTGACAGTCTTAAGTGCACATATGGCATTCCCATATAAATGTCATTCCACACCTGCCTTCCCTTTTTGATCTGCATTTTAACTGGCGCAGTTTTGGTAAATAATTAAGAGATCTCATTCCTTATAAAATGGATAACACTCCTTCCTTAAACATGCACATTACTATTCTTTTTCTAGCCCTTCAGTATTTTTTTTAAGAGTTTTCTCTTACCAATGCATTGCTACCAGATCCTTCAAGAAACAATGAACCTCATCTATCTTTTTTCATTATTTAATCTGAGACCAGAATATTATCTTGGCCAGAATAAAAGATTTTTATTACAGCCACCTCATCTGAATTAATACACCTGTAAACCATTTTCTTCTTGCAAAAATACCAACTATTATCATAGAGATATCAAATTCTCATTTTAGTTAAATTGGTCTAAATTAGAATTAAGTGAATTGCACCATTAATTGTTGCAGGATTAACGCCCTTCACCATTGTGAAACCAAAACAACGATAACAGTTCTTTGGCATTTAATAAATTAACATTAAAGAACAGAAAAGAGAGAGTGTAACTAGTGTGAATTATGCATTTTATGCAACACAGCTTAACCAATACCCTACTCATACTTCAATGTGGTGTTTTCCCATAAACTCCTAAACTGATACTGGCAAAATCTGGTTTCAAATGTGCAGTGATAGCAGTTGGGGTGAAGGAAGCAACAGCTTGCTCATCTACTGTAGCCTCAGCAGTTGAGACTGAAGTCAAGGAGCTTAAGAGAATGAGCCCTGGTTTAAAGCACAAAACCTTATGTCCATGGAACTGTTCTCTCCTTTGTGTTTTGATCTTGGAGACCACTAGCGTGCCATGACCATGCCCCAGGCCAGTGCTGATTTATAATAAATTATCTAGGAATTTACAGTAATTAACATGATTTGCACGCTCCTGGGAATTGTCATTGTTGATACTGACAGGGTTGGAGTAAATAATAAAACAACTTTTATTGTTACTGTTCCTAAATACTTGAATAACTCCTATGCCTTATAATGTGACTACTGCTCTCTCCTCAAAGACAAGTGTTAATTAAATTCCACACATCCTGGGGAAGTGCTCAGCCCAGGAGTTGTTGAACAAAAACACAGCAGCAGCAATGCTTCCTCTGGCTGCATTTCAGAGGGGAAAAGCAGCAGCTTCCCCATTGCTCAAGTGCTCTTCCCACCTTTGTTCTCAAAATAAAACCTAATCCCCATGTGCCCAGAGGCCTAAAATTCCTGGAATGTATAATATAATATAAATATAATGGAATATAAATATAAATTTTCTTTGGAGCCTGTAAGGTTTATAGTAAACATTGCAGTGTTTAGGTGCCTTATTAGGTCTAATCAGCCTTAGAAAAAATAAAAATAAAATCAATATGTAATATACTACAAAAGAAAAATGGGAAACTTCTGTCAGCAGAAGCCTGTCTGGGATGAATATAACTCCCAACCTGGTCCAGAAAGGAAGACGAAGCAAATAATCTAAGATGAGAACTAGTTATATTTTACTAGTTAATTAAACCTCTAATTCTGGGTTTCATGTAATATACTGAATGATGAACTTTCCCAAAGACACAAAGAGAAGAAGGGAAGGAGGAACAGTAGCTTGGTGGGGACCAGGACAAAAGCATGGCAAATGGGACTGGCTATTTCTATTTCAGGAATTTCAGGATCATCTACTTCATGGAGTAGAACTAGAGGAAAGAAATTAAGATGGGGGCCTAAGGGTACCAACGAGTGATACCAGGAAAATGGGGATAAAGGGTGAGTTTGGCAGCTCTGGCAGGATTAGACAGCAAATATTAACAGATCAGCTGTTAATCCCTTATTATGCCATTATGTACATTAGCAGCTCTGCATTAGTTACTGTTGCTATCATTATTTGTTTTCATCTGAGTGATTATTTGGGCTATCAGGATAGCTGTTGGAAACTCCAGCATCACATGCCATTTCAAACAGAAGGGCTAAATGAGCAGGTGCTTCAAGTCTTTCTTTCACTATAATGCTTCCACTCCTTAGAGGAGCTTTAAAGGAGTGAAGATGTGGGGTTGTTCTTGCTAGGCTTTTTTTAGGCTTTTTTTTAGAACATTTTCTCAATTTCTCTGATGGAAATCAAGTGTAGCAAGGCACCAAGAGAATTTCTTATGCCCAAATCACTAAATATATTTGCACTAATGATCTTGTACAATAGCTCAATCTAGAAGTTATCATTCAGCCTTGAAAAGTAATATGCTTTTGCTGTACAATAAGTAAATTCTAGTCACCAATCCAGCATCTCAATTTTACAAACCTTTAAGTATCCACCATTTTCTAGCTAAAAAAGAAAAAAAAAAAAACCCACACAAAACAAACCCCACAAATAAATGTTCCCTCCTTTGACTTGTAAACATATTATTCACAGCCCTGAGATTCTAAGTATTAATTTAATCTCATATTCCCTTACTGGAAAAGGAAATGTATGTCATTAGAAAACCTGTAAAAGCAGGCATTTGTTCCCAGTATTTTATAGGTAGGATGAAGCTAAAATACTTTTGGTTTCAGAAACTAATTCTAGGTCATTTGCAACCATTTCCAAAAAGCATTACTGTAAGTGGTTTTTCTTGTGCCAGGTTTGTGTTTAGTTACCAGCTAAGCAGGGCTAGTTACATAATTCTGAAAAGCCATTTATTTTTATGGTTCACTCAATTTTATTAATGAATAATGAACAAAAAATAGATGGCATTAATAATCAAAATTGTTTTCTGTAGATCTTCAATTACAATAAACTAATTAAAGCATAAGCATATATATATATATATATATATATATATATATATATATATATATATATACAGGCTCTTTTGTAGGATAGCAAACATCTCAGGAGTCTTTTTTTCTCTCATTTTATGCATGTACCACACAGAACAAGCAGTAGATTCTTGGTGCTCTACTTTGAGCAGAAACCCAGGGATCCAGGGGCTTTAGTACTGAGAAAAAGCTTGTTGTAAGTATGCTGAGAGGGGTTTGGTGTAACCATCTGATTTGCTGTGATCACAGTGCAAACTGGGGGTAGGATGGTTCCCCTGCAATCTGTGAGGGTCTCTTTCAAAGGCTCAGAAGAAAAGACTGACCAACCAAAAGGAAGAAAGTCAATAGGAAACTCTTACATGCTCCTGGATGGATGAGCTTTGGCCTTTGAATGTTACAAATTACCTATTCCTTTGAAGCTCCTTTAAAAAGAAATTAATATTTTACTGAGAAAGGGCTGAAAAGTCCTGATAGAATTATTAGGAAGCTCTTTCTTCAATGGCTACAATAAAATCTTCTGTTGGTCTAGATATCCAAGGTAAGAGCTAGAAAAGGGTATGCTCTGAATGATATTATTCTGCAGGCAGAATAATAGAGAGCTCTTGGAAGGAAGAGCTGGCATTAATTTTACACCATAAAGCACAGCTTTGCTAAAATGCTCTATGTCAGGAGTGTTTTGCCTCCTTCAGCTAGTGTTGGCCAGATACTGATCTGGGTCTAAGTTTAAACCAATTCAAGGTAATCATTTCATTTGGTTTAAGGCTTCCAAGCTCAGAGATGGGTGATAAACACAAAAAACTTCTTGTATTCAGTCCACTTTTAGTGTTTAAAAACCTTTCTACTCACCTCTTCTTTGCATTGCTCAACTATTAATTTTTTTTTTTTAGTTCCTTGTTGGCCATATGCAACAAGTATTTAGAGCAGAGATCCTTACAGCTGGATTTGTGCCCTCCCCCTGCAATATAATGCAAAAATTTGGTTTGAACTGGACTATCTTCTGAGTTTGTAGTACACCCAGAGTGACCTCATAGCTTGGTTACTAGGCAGGAGTTCCAGCCACCATCATAAAATACATACTAGCAGTACTACTAATAAGGAAAAGGTTGATGCTTATGTTAATTAAATTCATATTCTTATGTTGATATATTTGTAAGTAATGTTAAAAAATGTAATACGTCTAAAGCTTTAAAGATGAAGCAAGAAGGAAAATCTGACATAACACTTCACAAATTAGAGCTTCTGAAATTCATACACAGCTCTCTGGGCATGAACAGATGGGTATGTGTACAAACAAAAAGTCTTCCTATGAAAACTGTGTGGGGGAACCAATAGCACAGAGGTATCTTCTATATTTGGATTCAGTGGTAACTCCTAGCCTACCTGCTTCTCTAATCTAGTCCCAGATGGCAAACAACGACATCAAAAGATCATCAAGTTGAGCATCAATTTATCATCAAATTGAGCATCAAGCAAGTTATGATGTCACACATTTAAGCCTTCCTTCCTGAGGTATGCCCAGCTTTCCTTGCCTCTTTTCCCCTTCAGGGCAGCTTCCCTGACCTTGCCAGTCAGTGTCCTGAACAGGTCAGAGTCTGCCTGCAGCCAGACAAGGTGGCAGCTTCACTGACTCAACCCCATCATCATTTTCATGCAGCTGTAGGCATTCGTACATCTGACAGACACCGAGGGCAGTGATAGAGAGGGCATGGCACAGGAGAAGCCCAACAAAGAATTCCTAAACAGAGTTCAGTTCTTCACAGATGCAAAATGGATGCATTCCTGTTTGAACAGTAAAATTAAATTGCAGGTTACCAGCGGAATTAATCTTGATTTGCAGCTATTTATGATAAATAGGATTTCGGATGCTGGTGTCAATGAACTGCTCTTCACTGAAGGGAGAGATAAATAGCAGCAGCAGGACTTCAGGAAAATTAGCTAGCAGACTTGTTAAAGTAACTGAATGATGAGATGCACCAATTAAAAATCATTTAGCAAGTTTGCATGTAGGTAACTCGCTAAAGATCACAGATACTTCAGCTTCATAGGGACATTTTATCTCTTTGAGGCATATAATAATTAAAACGGCCATTAGCGATAACAGGAATTATTCACACAAATCCTCCTGTTCATTTATTTGACATAATTGATCCCAAAGTCTGTTTATGTTGGTTTTTTCCTTATTATAACCAACTCTATAAATCTACAAATTATGAAAATGTGTCTTAAATTCTTAAAAAGTAAAAAATAAATAAATAAAAATCGTTGTTATTTATGTATCACACCTTTCCAACTCTATAGCTTCCAAAATGGTGAGCAGGACTGCATGGAGATATGGATATGGACATAAATCTGGGTGTATTCATGCACTTGGCCCTTAGAGAAAAGTCAGAGGGTGGGGAAGTTATATCCACAATATGCCTGACAGACACACCAGCCTAGAAAACACTACCAAATTCTCTCATATGTATCCCTGTTATGTAACATAATTGAATGGCTTAATTAAGAGATTCTTACAGAAGACCAATTTATTTTCAAACACAGGCTCTGAAGCCTATCAGGAAGGTAATGTGCTGCTTCTGAAGATGCCCAAAATAAGGACAAATTACCTTATTTTATGAAACAAATATTACAGTGCCAACTACATAGGCCAATTGTAGATAGATTCGATTAATTATTTATTGTAATTTATTTTTATATATTAACGTAAAAATATCTTAAAACATTAAACAGTAACCAAAGTATTCTAAAAAGCTTTTGATAGAGAATATAGGCTTGAAATCTTAACCTTCTATTGACATTGCCTCAGCAATTCCAGAATGGTGCTTCTGTTAGGCAAATACTTGTGAAATTAATTTGGAACGAGATGAGACTAGAACCAAAACGTTCCACGGCGATCTCCACTCAGAGAATATGCAAAAGACATCCTTTCCTCACTGAGTTTAGGCAGGGCTGGAGAACAGCAGCAACGTGGTGCAGTCTGTGTGTGCACATGCGTGTGTCTACACTTGGGAACTTGCCCAGAGAAGTCAGGCTGTGCTCTGAAAGTTCCTCACTCAGGTGTTTAAGTGTGTTCCTCATTCAAAGCATCACCTATTCCCCTTGAAGCAGCATTGTTGTGATTGTAGCTCCTCTCTAATTTGATTCCCAGTTCTTCTGCCTTTGGTAGACTGTGTGCAGGAATGCTTAGAAGAAAGAGAAGTGTCTGCACAGAGGCTTCCACGGCAGAGCTCAGCTTGAGAAGGCTGTGGCCTTTTGAACACTCCCTAATTGCATGACAAGACTCCAGCTCTCTTTGGAGGCAGGTGGCTGACAGTTGCTTCAAGGCTACTTCAAAATTCTGCTGGAAGGTTTGCAACTGAGTTAGCAAAAAAACACCCTTTTGCTTCCTTTGCCGACCAGTAAGAGAATTTTAATTGGCAATCTTTCCGCTTCAAAATAAGCTTTGAAGCACAGTTAAAACAGAAGGTAAAAATACGCAAGTGGTAGCAAAATCCAGAGCCCACCAAACTGTGTTTGTTTAAAACGTGCAAGGGCACAGAGAAAAAAAATGCAGATATAGTCAAATCTTTTGCTCATATAAAGCGTATAAAATATTAGTGACCTAATGCTAAACATTTTCAGTGCATAGAAAATATCTAGCTAAGAGAAAAACTTATGTAGAGCAGGATTCAGAGTAATTCTTCTGTGGGAGAAGTTACTGCCCTTGAGTTCTCCATTGAAATACACGAACTGAAATTTTCCACTTTGAGTGTTTCTAACACTTTGAATTTAAAACTTGCCTTTGCTAAGCTTGTCACATGAAGATGCAGAAGATATTCTTTCCTCCTTAACTGAATTTAAGCAGGTGTATATGTAGACCAGAGGTATTTTTATTGGTCTGTCTCAGGTGAACAGGGCAGTGGCATATTTTGAGTACACAAACGTGTGTGCTGGTTACTTACATCCAGTAAGATACAACAACGTAAAGAGAATTTACACCAGTTCCTTTCCCCATTACTCTGCTTATTTAATGAGGTTGAAATATTGCTTATTAAAAACTGTATGTGGATTATTTGCTTTCAGACTGAGGAATATTTAAAATTATCAGAAAAGGCATTATAATTCCTGTGTAAACTCCAGCTACACCAGTAAAACTAATGCTACTTTCAAACTGCCCTAATTTTTCACTTGCACTAGAAAGCTTTTATCTACTGTATTTTATTCCAGATAATTTTGATGCTGTTGGCAACCAGCACACAAAGGAGGATTCCAAATTATTAATTATCCTAGTGAACTCTTCCACCAATATGCAGTATGAGATGATATAAAAGAACATAATAAACCTAAAGATACTTTTGTTTGGTGCTTTTTTGTTTTATTTTATGCCATAAAAATGCTGCAAGTATCATCATTTCGTACAGCTGATGCAAGGCTCCTGTGGTTCTGTGTGTTTGCTCACACTGTAGGAAGTTTATAACTTCACTTAGAGTTCAGTTTCCCAAATATCTGCCAATCCTCACAAATGTTTGGTCAAACTATTACATTTCAATCATCATTTCTGGTGAACACAGTCACTAGACCAGAAACTCACATTGCAACAGCAGTAAAAACACAAAGAAAAACCTGTGTTCTAAATATTTCCTGTGTAAATATGGTCTCCAAGAATGCCAGAGGTTTTCTGAGACTTTGATTTATTTTCCCTGTTCTGCAAATTATATTTTTAAAATTCATTTTATGTGTATGAGTTCAATTTAGCATCAGCTTTCCCATAAAACCTTTTCAGGTATAGCACGTACACAGTTTTGAGGTACAAAATTAAAATATTGTAGCCATGCTTCCATTAGAAACTGGCATAACTGGTAAAGATGCTACCCTGTAATGGGAGTCACATAGAAATGATGCCATGAGAACACCTCTATGGATAGGATTTGTCAAAACAAATTATTATAAACCTTTTCCAGAAATTTGTGCACAGATTTCTCCCAACAATATTGCAGGAATTTCTTGCAAGTGCACCAGGCCTGCATAAGCTTGTTATTTCTACTCACTCCCACCAGACAGTTAACAGAAAGACAAATAATCTTGCAGTAAATAGAAAATAGCCTGTGTTTATGACCAGGAATAAACTGCAATGAACGTTAGTGTAAATAAATAGAGTCACAGAATGGTTTGGGTTGGAAGGGACCCTAAGTAGTGCAGATAATCAGAGAACAGCAATGGTAAAGTTAAGAACAGATGTATAAATACTTTTCTGTAATATTATTTTATCAGCATAGACAATGAAAGCTACTTTGTATGCACAAAGAGTTGCATTTGAGTGACTTCATCACTACTGTGATGTCATGTCCCTAATGGGTATATATTTTAAAGATATGAAGCATTAGTTCTTCATCTCCAAGAAAGAAGAATTCCTTTTAAAACAACAGAAATGCACAGTCTAAAGAAACCCCATGAAGAAACATGGCCACAGTCCGTGTTCACTTAGGGTCACAAACACCAGATAAAGTTTTAGTTATCAAACCTCCTTATGACCACACAACAGAAGCTGACTCTTTGTCCTAGAGACTAACAAGGACTTTAAAGATGCAGTGTATACACAAATATTTCTATAAATATGTGAATATATAATTATGTAAGGGAAGTTTAATTCATTCGTGGATTAAAGGAGATCTACTTTTAGGAGAAACAAGCACCTCAGAAGTACTATTGTGATCTTGGGAAAAGGCAAAAGGGGATTTTTCACTAAGCAGCTCACCTATTGCTCTAAATGGCAGTTAGGAGTGAGATCATCCTATTATTTCCTTGTGGTGGAAATTAAAGTTCAGGGTATGCACGCTGCATGTTAAACTGGATAGTTACAGCCAGGTTCCAGAATGGTAAATAGAAACATATGCAAATTTTAGAATAAACCTGCATCTGAATAAGCCAAAATCCAAATGTAATGCTACTCGCTGGTCAACCTTTACAATCTCATGTTAATACTGTCTCTCAGATGTCCTCAAGAATGAGGAGGAGCTCATGGTCAGGCAGCATTCATTTTATTAATCTATTCCTATCCTGCATTCCCTCCTTGAAACCTGGAAGTAGGAAGAAGATGTAGTGTAACTTTCAGCTTTGGATGTATCTCTGTGATAGGGACTCAGCTAAGGTCAATTTCAAATGAACATTAACTTAGGAAGGACGGAAACAAAAGTCCTTGTGGTTTTCCTACATCAGCAAGAGGCCCATCCTGAAAGTGAATTAATACTGATTGTTGATTGGATTAACTGCTAATTTATCTTCTGTATTTAAAGATGATTTCTTTAGAGGGAAATGAAATTGACTTTTGCTATTGGTAGCATCTGAGAGGAACGAACACAGAGGACTGGGAACTAAGCAATTCTTTCCCTGTATTGGATGTGTAAAGCTGGACTCCCAGAGCTGGAATGAACCCTGCTAGCCTGGCCAGGCCATGGCTCTTTGCTATTTACTCTGCCCTGTCTGGGCTCTGTCCCAGGGAATCTGATGGATTTTGCACACAGAAGTGCTCTATTTCTTCCCCGTGTGCTTTGTTCTATGGGGCTCTTGTACAGATTCCTTGGAGATAAATTTTCTTTTTAGGGAACAGAGTCAATATTTCTACCAGAAAGAAATACTGGGCAGGGGTAGTCTGTCCTGTGAAGTGGCTGTCTGAGTGCTACCTTCATTACAGACAAGATACAGGATATAGTCAGCCTCTCTGATGGCAGCTACACTGTCAGTTTACATATGGTGATGCTTATAATTATCAGTCCTCGAGATGCCTTCACTCCTGTTGTTAAGAGAATGTAATCCCATCACTATGATGTAATCACTCGAGAAGGGTCAGAGGGGACAATCAACTTCTCTGTGTCACTCTTATGGTGATCAGAAGTTAGAGATTTATTTAAAATGTTTATTTAATAGCTCTGATGGGTGATGGGTTCTGTGAGAGGCCATCAGATTAAATGGCCCGGTCCAGACACAGCAAAATACCCAAGTGAGAAGAGAAACAGAAAATACCTGTGGGCAGTAGTGTAAGTAAAAGACCATTCTTAGAATCATCCTCGAAGGCAAGTTGCATCAGCAATGGCAAAGCAACAGGTGCAGAGTGCTGAAGTGGCCCAGACAATGTATTCAAATACAGACAGCATGCTTATATTTAATAAGCACGGCAGGTGAACAATTGGATTTGAAAGGGAAATTAAATGGGCTGACCCGAGAGCAGAGGCACTTATTGTCTAGCTCTGTGCTTTCTGGTCCACGATTACTCCAAAGCTCTTTTGTAAACCAGTATGAAGGAACACATTACTGTGATTGTGCACCAGCTAAGCATGGCAGCCACAGGAGGAAATATAAAAACATTTTCAAAAATCAAATTCAATCAGCTTTTACCTCCAAGCTTTTACATTCTCTTTTCTTCTAATCTCTTTTCCTGCATGATGCCTGCTTTAAGCCTAACACTCTTTGCATTAATGTTCTTTCTAGATGCCCGATATCACTACATCAAATTAGCAAAGACTAAGGGAGACACAACTCTCATTGTAGCCCTCTCCAAGCTAAACCAGAAATAACCACAAGCAACTGATCAGTCTTAAATAGCAAGATCAACTCAAAAGGAGAAGCGAGGAACCAAAATCTTCACGAGTACTGCAATTTGTTCTTGAACACAAAGGAAAAATTAGCACTGTGAGTTGAGACCAGCATAACAACCCCGAATATGAGATGTAACCAAGGAAAACAAGAAGTTTCCCCCACCCGGTGAATAAACTCCCGAAACCGAGCAAATAAGACTTAAAGTGGAAAAAATAGTTATCAAAATTCTTGTGAAAGAACTAGTGAGCAGTTTCATCTCCTCTCCTGGATAAACGATTTGTGGTGCTTAGCCAGTGATCCTCACACATTTCACTGTCCCTGATGTAATTGCTAGAGACTCGCTGGAGGAGCTTCCCAGGCACAAGCCCGTGTTACCAAAGAGAATGCAAATGACTGAAACCAGGGGTAAGCTCAGCCAGATGATGTGAGCGGGGAACAGAGGATATGAAAGCGGGACAGTGGGTGTCAGGGGTAATTATCAAGATGCATCTGGTCCCTAGTTACTTTTGACAAAGCCGTTTTTGTGATTTATGGCAGGTACTTGTTTATAAACCTATTTCAGCACAGACATGCTGAAGCACATTCATCATTCTGCCTGCTCTTCATTATTGGATAAACGTCATTTAAACACAACCTGAATCCAGACTTCTGCTACCTTGATATAAAAATAAAGATCTTCTATTTACCTGCGGTTATTTATTTATTTCTATTGACCTCCGGAGCCGGTTTGTGTTTGACAAAGGTCCTACACTTACCCCACGTTTAATTCAACAAGGAAAGCAAATGTAAGTGTGCTCAAGTTCAGAGGAAAATGCTAGCGAGCAGTATCTCCTAATATTGATATCTATTTTTGGAGCCCTGCAGTTGTGTTTTGTGGGAATGAAGGATAACCAATGTGAAAGTCTGGACAGCTACGACTCTGGCAACCAACCCGAAGCAGCTTCAGTGTGTCCTGACCCTGAAAATTGTGTCCACTGCAAAACAAAAATAAAAATAAAAATAGGCCTCCACCTGGCAAACTACTCAAGAGAAATGGAGCTGGTTTGGCACTGACAGGTTTGGTTTGTGGGTTTTTTTGGTACGTGTTGGCAATTGAACTCGGTGCCAGAATTACACGAAAGGGAAACGTTGTGTTGTTTGGGGTTTTCATTATGTGTTTGTTGGGGTGTTTTTAATGCATTTGTGGTATGTGAAGTCTGACATAATGCAAAAGCTTTCTTATCCCATACAAGGAAAACCTGGACTGGAGGAATTGCTCCATTCCTGTGGCATAGAATTGTGCAGTCAGTTCATGTAAACAGTGCCATTTTTATTTCTCGATTTTTACACTGATTGGATATTTCTTGGGGGAAATGAAGAAAAAAAAAAAAGCCCAGCAAAAAAACAGTAAGAACAGAATCCTTTGTAGATTGTTAAAATAAATACCTAGGTAAGACAAAGCCACGCAAGGATTTGACTTGGTTTGGCAAGTTTGAAATGACAATAAACAGCTTGAGACAGAGAAAGGCAGTTGAACAACTGAGAAGTTGTGCACAACATGAAGTGCATGCTGAGGTTTTTAGGAAAAGATAGGATAGCAGAGAAAATTAGTTTTATGGTACTTGTGGGTTAACTAGCACCTACAGGATTCTGAGGCAAGGAGGAGTGAGAATGTAAGGAATTGAAAGTTGAGTGGCTGGAACTCAGCTGCATCATGTTCCCACTTCTGCCCAGTTCAAGTCCAAGTAGTTTCCCTACTCTTAACCACTACTGAATTAAAAAACTTATTAGAGGAAAGAAGATACTAAGAAATCTATTTTGAAAAGAACAAACAAAAAATACTTTTGGTTATGATTAAATCTACAGAAATATGAAAGTCAAGCCATAGCACTAGCCAGAGAAAACATAGCACAGTGTTCTTCAAATCAGAGCAGCAGTTTTAGACAGCAGTGATGCCAGCTACTGCAAGATTAATCCTTGATCTACCTAAGTAATTCCTTCACTTCCTATTAAGGACCATCCATACAGGTTTCAGTGTTACCTCCTTCCTGTAATTTGGTTGCTGAATGCAAGTCAGCTGGAATACCTCTTAACTGTAAATGAAGATGTGCAATAACTTCTTGTTTTAGCAGCACAACAGAGTTACTTAGGCCATTTATTCACCATGAAATTGCATATCCAGCACACATATGCACATTTGGTGACACTGATCTAATGACTACCCTTGCACGTCTCAATAACCTCACAGAGATTTAGAATTATGGTATTTGCTAGCGAGTATGAACAATTAATCCTTTGTTTGTGAGATCTATTTATAGTCTATGCTCACTATCTGAAATTTATATTAAATCAATACTCTTTGGAAGGAACTCCAGTCCTATTTTAGCACAGCACCACTGGAAAGAGAGTTAGAATGGATATTAAGGACTCTTGTTGGTTCTTTCCCTGTCCTGGCACAAGATTACCTATATTTATAGTGTTACAGACAGATATTTATTCTACCTGCCTGTAAAACCTCTGTTATTGATGTGAAGTGGCCCCGAGCCAAAATGAGAGTCTTCAGGTCAGATTGTCTTGCTTTCCATTAAAGAGAGCATGCCATCTGGAAAATTATTTCCAATTTCCACTCCAAGAGGTTTCTGTTACTACAATTATTGCCTGGGACAACATCACTCTTCACAGACAGAGAAAACTTAGAAGAGGCTTGAGACAAATCTCTCCTAAATCCTTTGTGCCTTTACAAAGTCAGTCTCTCCCTTCAGATTTGCTTTAATCCAGCAGCCCAGGCCTTTCCTGAACTGTAGAGTCAGAAATTCAAGGGAGCATCACACAGCTGCTCACTTCTTCCTTTCCCCCTGTTCAGAGACAGGCAGCACAGATGTATTTGTCTTTCTGCTCCTTTGCCAACCCTCCACGTGTCCCTGCTAAGCCACAGCTGCAGAGCTGGAGCATCCACAGATTAAGTTCACCAGGCTTGCCTGATTTCAGAGCAGTGAAGCTCTCTCTTTCCTTGATTAAGATGCAGAAGTGTTTTGGAGGCTGTTTTTCCTCTTCTCTACTTTCTTTCTGCTCTCTTTACTTTGTAGTAAAGGCTGATAAAAAAAATAAAAAATGCATTAAATGTTTTTTAGTTTCTCAGCATCATCTGTTCACTCGGAGGTCACTATACTCTGTCCAAGGGGGTTTCTTCCCTTTGTTACTCCCCGTGCATCCTTCAAAGTGTGAGAGACTCCAACAACAATTTTACTGACCAATTCTACATCCCAAGCTCCCTTTGGCATTACTGTAAGCACAGGAAGGTAGGAACTGATTTTTACATTGCTAACTAAAATTGTACTCCCCCTGTAACACTTTAAATAAAGAATGGGAGCAAAATGACCTATTTTCTAACATGTAGAAAGCCCCAGAACCACACATTTAGAATTCTCACCACAAAATTCTCATACACAAGCAATTTAGTTGTATGTTAAGCATTTATAAATCCTGTTCCCTACATTTTTCAGAGATAGTTATTTTCAGCCATGAAAACTTTATCTCCAAACAGAATATCTCACTACCAAGAGCCACACGAGTAAGAATTATAAACCAAAGTCACTACCTGGGATTACTGCTTCATTTGTAGTGATTTCTTATTTTTTATGATATTTTTTTCTGCTTATTTTGTTGGATTTTTAAAATTCTCTTTCTTTTCAGGTCTTGCTGTAGTGGATACTTCTTTAGGGATTTCAGTTTCTAAGTTACAGAGCAAGCTTAAGGTCTCATGTCTATTTTTAATCCTAACCTCTTTCCAAATATCACATTTTCCACCTTACTTTTTTCAGTTTGAGCAATGAAAAACATTTCAAAAGAAAATGATTTTGTCTTTTAGTCATATTTCTGGCAGAACCAAAGGTTATCTAAATTTACAATTTATCTTTGAAAGCACTGTACTTTGTTTTTCACAAGCAAGCTCACCTACGTATACTTCTGTGGGTAACAGGGCAAGGAATTACAGGGTATGTTTACAAGCTGGAAAACCCTGGGAAGCTGGACAAAGGGACTAATTTTTCTGTTCTCCTATACTGTCAAAGATGGAGATGTTTCTAACCCACGTCTGGCTGTCAGAATCCACACTGGTACTTTAGTGAAGGGGTGATATATGACAACTACCACTGACCTGCCTGGCCTGTTGGCTGCTGACTGGTGCACAAGCTGAGCTGCTTTCTTGTATCTCCAGAATCCTCCTTTGCAAATGTTATCGTTTCAGGCCACACACAGATGGCACAAGAGCAGAGAAATCTCCAAATCACACCACACACTGAAGTGCAAATTACAGAAGTAAGGGCTGAAGCTGCTTCAATACTTTAGTCGTTTATTCTCTTCTGTCACAGCAACAGAAACGTCCAAAAGCAGTTCCTAAAATGCATTAAAGTGTCTTTGAAATCTCTTTGCTTAGAAAACTCTAAATGCAAACAGTTGACATTCACGGCTGCTCAGTGAGAGACATGGGTGTAAATGTCATGGCTCGTGCATTTCCAGATGTTAGTAGGCACTCAAAGATCCATGCAAAACACTATGGGAATTACTCTGACAATTATTCTCCAATCCACTGGGCAAAATAGCTTCTTTCCTTCTTGCATATTTGCTGGTTTCTTCCTTCTCTCTAAATCAGAGATGCAGGCAGTTCAATACACTTCCTTCAGCCAGCTACAAAAGGCCTGTTTGCTAGATCTCTGGTAATTCTCTGTGGTTTTTCTCTTGGTTCTCCCAGACAGATCCATATCCATTTAAAGTAAAATGTCCACCTCGGAGATTATAAATCACTGCAGGCCAGGCCATATTGCCTCTAAGTATCATAAAAAAGGCTGAGAATGAAGCTCTGCTGCAAACCATTGTGCTTTTCAGAACTGCCTGCAGCCCAGGCTGTGCAGCGTAGCCAGATTCACCCCAGATGTCTCCGTGAAGAAGGAATCTTTGTTTTACAAGCAGTTTGTATCCATAAAGGAATTTTCAAAAGAGAAAGGTGCCGCTGACTTAATTAATCCAGTTAGGATCCACCTTCCTTATGAAGGAAAGCAGTGGGTATGAGCTAAAGCAGCTTTAGGTTTATTTCAGAGCTGCCTGCTTAAATAAGTCTATTTTCTGGGGTGGAAGTTTTCAGCTCCATACGCTTGCTACTGATCCTGACCTTGTGTTTTTGGGATCTGTGGGGAAATGATAACTGGCACCACCAGCAACAGGCATTGCTGCTACACTGATGGACACGGAAGGACCACATATGGATTGGCCTGCTGTTGCTTATTTGAATTCTGATATGAAGTGCTTTCCAACACGGACAGAGCCTGGATATACCACGGTGAAAAGAATGCCAAAATGCACTCTTCTGTGAATGGTTTGTACGTAAGGATTTTGCTAATGATGAGTTCACATATTTCTACCCAAGGAAGGGCAGAGAAGGAATTAAGAACCTGTTGTGGAGATGGGGGCTTTGATTGGGAAGGGACAGTTACAAGATGCTCAAGCCTGGAAGTGTCTGGCCTCATCTTTCTTTGATTTCACCTTGGCAGTGCTAGGAGCATCAGTTTGCTGCCATCCCAAACAAACTGCCAAGAACAAAGGACACGGGGTGTTTATGAGGTCACTGATGCAGATTATTTCAGTGTAAACCCAAATTTTCTAACCTATTTCAGACAGTATAGATGATGCAATAGTCAGGATACATTGTAATTGGACATTTTTTTTGCCTCCAGGCTTGATCATTTAATACAAAGCTAGAAGACAAAGTTGAAGATGTCAACTGAAGTCTCAATTTCAGGTCACAGTGACTGAGCAGCTACTTACATCTACGAGTTATCTGCCTCATAAATGCCACCCAATCTTTCCAGATTGCCAAAAGAGGGTGGGTAATTTTGTGCAGAGTAGAAAATACCCCTTATATTTGTGAAATATAGACTTGTGAAATTGCACACTTAAATAATCAAAGTAAATCTGCTTAATGTATGATCCAGGAGAATACAGCACCACAGCTTAACATACACTGGATTTCACAGAAGTGTCTAAAATTGCCTACAGTTCTGCAATTTAGGAATCATTTTCATAAGACTCAAACAACGTATAAAAAAAAAAGAATAGACAGTAACTCTAAACTTCAGATTTTAGTCTGCATGGAAAACTGATTTCGGAGGAAAGTCGTATTCCAGAAGTGGACAAATTAATGGACAATTAAAAAAAATATATATATTCACTATATTCACTTTAGATTATAGATGAAGACTTATAGGAAATGCTTTTTAGGAATTATTTCCAGATATTAGTAAAAATCCTTTCCTTAGAACAAGTTGCCCTACCTCTCCTCTCATTTGCACTACGGAGACAGATCTTAAAAATTAGTTTAAAATGTTAATGGAAGTGAAATTGGAAGAGAATCTCTGTTGACCACACCAGTTCCTATCAGCCTCATGGTCAAGAGCAGCAACTGAGGATCAAACAGCCTTGGAGAAATAGACATCTGATAAAAATTCTCATTTATTTGGAAAATTAGGCCGAATGAACTTTGTGAACTTCAGAATACAGTGCAAATCCTGCCTCCTTTTACAGCTATCCTGGATGCACAACCTTAGAATCTAAATAGATATGCCTATGAGGGAGCTTCAAAAGAGAAAGAAGGGGCGAGCTGATAAAAAATCTCAATAAAATAGAATTTAACTGTATCCAGACACCTACTATGTGTATTTTAACACGGTAAGAAAAAGCAGCGTAAGAAATAACTCTGAACTAGCTGTATACATTGCTCTCTAAAAGCAATCACAATAAAATAAGATAATCTTAACTATTCTTGGGCTGCCAGAGAGCTCTCTAATTGCACTTTTTAAATGGTTCCATTTCAATTAAACTGAGAAAAAAAAAATAGAATTAAGTGCTTCACCATTTACAGTACTTGAGTGAATACAATTTAGGTAATCTGTGTAGGATCCCTATTAGCAGGGCTCGTGGTAAGAAACCATAGTGATTAAATCATTAAATCATAGCCAGGAAGAGTGAGCATTCCTATTGATACAGGAAACCTTGATGAGATTTCCAACAATTACAACCATCAAGTGCTTTTATGAATAGCAAGGATTCTGAAGGCAGAAAAGGTTTTAAAAATAGGGATTTAAAAAAGAAAAAAAACAACCTAAGATGACACTATTTTTACATGTTTCACTTTCCCTTTGGCTCATTAGCACTGAGAGAATTTACATCCACTTGCAGTCATTAAGGACCAGTTCAGTACTTTATTTCCAGCTCTGGTCATTAATCTGAATTCACACAACCCCTTCCCTCTGTCTGTCTCTCCCTTTCCAATCAGTGATTCCCCAATTGCTGTTTGGACAGTCATTTCTAATTGCCATGGTTACATTGCTCAACAGAGCTGCTGCTGCTCTGAAAAACACACTGGAGAACCAGCCCCATACAGCCAGCTGTCACATTTCATTCTGGGACAGATTTGGTGGGGATAGATATTCTTTTTTGTTCATTTCCTTGGGTTTTTTTTGGGGTATTTTTTTGTTTGTGGTTGGTTTGTTTTCAAATATTTTGGTAGATCCAAGCCAAGGCCAGTAAATGCATCCATCACAACGTGGCCTCACCCGACAGATCTTCAAATCAAAATTAGAGTTGCACAATTATTCAAGATATACAATAGGTTGTACACCCAATAATGTTGTGTGGAGATTTGGTCTTGCATTTTAACGCCCTCATTTTCTTTACCATCTTCAACTGATGCTGCAAAAGTCTAATTTAACTTTGAGCTTCATTATTGCATTTGAGGCTGGGAAGCTGAAGCTTTTGGTCAGGGTAGAAAATATTGGTTTTCCAGTGCTCACTGGAAATTCAGGGATCACTGCCCTGAGACAGGCTCACTGGAGAAAAACTGAGGCCATCTTTTCTCCAAAGGCATAGAAAAGCTGCTGTAGTTTTAGATACTCTTTATTTCAACAAGTTCATGGTATTTTAAGTTCTAGCTTATAACAGATAAGACTGAAATAACAGTGGCATTTATATTTTTACCTTAGCAAAGAAGGCTAGTATGATTAAAACAAAGCTGGTTTACTTCACACATTTTATGGAATGGATGCTTATAAGTAAATAGTTTATTGATGATTAAATTCTCTTTGGATCCTCGGGGAGCTGGTTCTCAAGGAGGGGTTTAGAATAGATTTCAGCTTCTCCAAACTCCTTGGCTAAGTCAGCATTTTGAAGGACTGGAACTGACTGATTCTAGTGCATGAACATAATCAGAAAAACTCATTGTAGGCTCTGCTTCCTCTCTTGAGTGACCTCAACTAAAACACAGACAACTCATTAACCAGCTCTTTGCACTGTATGCTTTTAAGAGCAAGCCCAGTGTGTTCATTAAGACCTGCAAAAATCAACCCCTGTCTTGTCCCATGGGCAAGTGTCAGGCAGCTCCAGGGCTGGACAAGGCTCGTCCCTTTGATCTGCTCCAACAATCAACTTGCCTGGAATGCTCCGCTTCTTTGGAAAGAAAAAAAAAAAAAAAGAAAAAGAGGTTTGCACTCCATTGTAAATATTTTCTTTAGAGCACGAAGCTATCTAGAATGTTCAAAGCATTTGTCTTTCAGGGGAGTTTCACAGAGACAGATCAAGGCAAAAAAACCCACAAAAAATGGCAACAGAAAGTGCAAATATTGGGAGAATGGAAAGGGGTTTTTTTGCTACAGTTTTGGAAAAAAATTTCTTGAATCTCTTTCTTCAGGAAAAACTGGCTATATTAATGAGGACTAGTGCCTCTGCTACAAGATGTCAGTGTTTGCTGATTAAAGCCTTAGTGGGTTCTGTGAATGAAGTGGCTGAGACCTCTGAGCATTTCCAGAGCTGCTGAAATGAAGCCCATGGATGTGAAAATGTTCCCAGGGGCTCTTTGGAACAGCTCTGTACATGGAATAACTCAGCTCTGCTCACTGCAACCTTCCTGTTGGAAACCTGAGACCCCTGGGAATTTGCCCAGACCAGGCTGCAATATTTTTCATAACAAAATAATAGGATTCTATTGATACAAAAAACTATGATACAAAAGCATGTGACAGTGTTGGAAAGGTACCCCAAAACCTGCACTAAAGTGGGTATTACTTAGGGCTTGCAGCACTCATTTCCTCATGTGTTGACTATTTTTGCTGTCAAGCATCTATACATATCAAAATAGAAAAAAAAAAACATAGTTTCTACTGCTATTTCAGAATATTCTCATAAAACTTATTAATTTATCCTGGAGATTCTCACCTTCATAGACACAATAAAACACTATTCTATGATTCTAACACATCCTAGCCAGTTAAAATACCATTAATTTGGAAGGGGCAACTTAAATATTTGAGTGTAAATTGTTTAAATGAGAGAAACAGGTTTCATTTCAAAGGCTTTATAACCCTTGTCATCACTACATTAGTTTGATCAAAACATATCCTCTAGAAAATTTGTATTATTTGCATCCTGAAATATTCTAACAACTGATCTTCTGTCCTTGAAAAAACAATCACTTGGGAAGAAATTGGAAGCACCAGCACAATCACTGTTAAAGAACTACAGAATTGCTGGGAAAGTGCTTTGTCTGTCTGAACAACCAGCAATTTTGCTCCATAAATAAACAAAGATGGGGTTTGTATCCTTTGGAACCTCCACAGTTGAGGGAATGTGCTTTCTCCACACTGATCAAATACAGAGGTTTGTTACAATAGGTTCAAATGAGGCCTGAAAATGCTCAGCAATTTGCTTGTCTGAACATTAAGATCATTTCTTCAAAAGGCAAAAAATTAAAACTGTGGGAAGTCAGAGCACAAATGTACTCTCCAGATGCAGTACCTTAGCAGAAAATACTATGAAAAATTAAATTTATAACTTGAATAGCAGCTGGCCAGCAGATAAGAAACCTGAATTCCACTGGAAATGGGCAGTAGACTAAATATGGACTGAGAAGAAATGTAAGTGAAATACCACCAAAGCAAAAGGAAAGTTCACAGGGGCAGGCATGGTAGAGCACAGAAGAGAGGTCAGACCATACTATAAAGTAAGAAATGAAAGATCAGCTGTTAAAACAGCAAGGACAGACAAATACACTCTGTTCCTCTGCACAGAGCAGAGGCCTGGACACTGCAATTTCAGTGGTAATTGGTTTAACTACGGAAGAAAAGTCATAAAGAAGCCAGATACTTTCACCTAGAAACCTCAGCTAAGGATCACTTTGAGTTGTATTTTACAATGACCTGCTCCTCACGACATTCAACACAGCAAAGGATTGCTTTGGCCAGTTGAGGTTGCTGATCCTTACAGGTAGATATGCCAACACCAGTTCTGAGTTACCAGCAAAGGCCAAATCTCCACCAATAACCACCAACAGCTCTTCTGGAAAGTGATCTGTAAAGGCAGGCTCATGTTTGCTGACCTCTCCTCTCACAGTGACCAAGCCAAATGCAGCATTTTGTAACTCCTTTCCATCAGCACCACTCCCTGTGTACACAGCAAATCACCGACCCTGGATTCGACAACATCCATCACATCTCAATAAACTGGAGCCATACTGGAGCACAGTGGACCTAAACCAGGTCTGTCTGGAGAAACTATGAGCCTATAGAAACAGCAGTCACAGAGTAGCCTCACCATGAATCATATTCCAAACACAAATGTTCACATATTAAGAATATTCAGTCTAATCAATATTTTTAAATTATTCAGAAAAAAAGAACCTTGTCATCCCACCAAACAAACTGATCACCTATTGCAAATATAACCAAAGGGATCTTCACAGATCACATATCACAGATCAAATCGCATAAATCATTACATTTCCATTAACTTTAATGGCAGAAACTTCAACTTCCATTACTGGGATCAAATATAGTTAATAAACTTGTCATGCGTGTCACCTCTATACCTTTCAAGTAAAAATATTCAGCCCTGATTTCATGTAAAAACATGAAAATATCCAAGTCTGCAATTATGAAATCAAGAAGTAACACCGCAAAGGAAACACAGAAGAAAACCAATAAACAGCTTTAAAAGCAAAGCACTTATAATGCAACATATAATTAATAGATGTCATATTTACAAATGTAAGAAGCAGCAAAAGACTGAAAAACATATGGCAGTTTCTTTGATAGATAAGAACAAAGGAGAGAGTCTAAGCCTCTTTCTCCTCTGCTCTCATCTTCTCATCCAAGGTAAGACTTGACTTGCTTGCCTTTAATTACCATGATGCCAGATGAAAAAATCAAATCAAATCAAATTCTTGAGCCATGAAGAGAGCGAAAGGCAGATGCAGCAAAATTGTCAAAAGTAGGTACAGAACCCTTAGAAAAGGGGAAAACTCCCCAGAAAAGGCGGCTGGAGCCGCAACTCACCCTGTAGATCGGCCTGAGGACGGGAACACAACACTGGGACACCATCAGCTGCAGGAAAGCACCTTGGGGAACAAACAAAACAAGACAAAACAATAAGGACATACTCAAATCAACTTTATTCTGCTGTTAGAAAAAAAAAAAAAGAGTATTGTAAATGGATTCGCTATCACTAATCTGCAAAATCTTTCTGTAGACGAAACAGAGAAAATACCTTTTATTTTTTTCCCTCAGTTCCTTCCCAGAAGTTTTAGGTTTGTTTTCAACTTTGGAAAGCCTTGAAGATAGTATTATAAGAATAAGAAGTAGAAGATAGAGCAGCAAGCGGCTGTCAAGTCTCAAGGAGGCCAACTCTGCTGAGAGGAGGGCGGGAAACGGGAGGTCACAAAATGGCCACAGGCAGGACCCGGTCCCACAGCACCCCAGAAGGGAGCGGGATTGCCCGGGATGATGATGGCAGTGAGGGCAGCCAGGAGTTACCATCCACAGGCACCTCCATGGGGCCAAGGCTGGGCTGACCCGTGGTAGGTGGAACCAGCCCCAGCCTGGGATGGACAGTGTGGGACAGGGTGGGCTGCTGGCTTGGAGACCAGGACCTACAGCTGCACCAGGGCAGGGAAGAGGGTCCTGGGCCACGGGCAGCCAGGGGCGGCCAGGCGGGGACAGACAGGCCCAGGGGTGCCCACAGGGTCATGAGCTGAGGGGAAGGCAAGGCTAGAGGCAGAGCTGAGGCAAATCCAGGGGCTGCTCTTAAAGTGTGCTGAACAGCAACACCTATTGCCCCAGAAAAGGGGAACGGCCACTTCAGGGAAGCCAAAACCACACACACTGCTCAAGAAACTTGGGAGGAGAAGAACCATGGCTCAGGTCAACCTAAAGCAGCACAGCCCAGGGGAAGCAGCAGTGGGGCTGCCAGGCAGCCAACCACCACTGCCACAAAGTCCCGCCACAAACCCACCCCACGCACAGGATGGATTGTGCCAAGAAAAAGAAGTTTCTGAAAACACTTATTTGTAAAACTAAGCATATCAAAGAACGCAAGAGGAAAAAAAACCCCAATTTCTTAGAAGCTGACTTCCATTTTATGAGAGGAACAGATGTTTTATTGTAATTAAAGCACATCTTTTTTTGTACAAGGTGACCCTTGGTGCATGTATCTACTCCAAGTAAACAAGTCTACTGTATTGCTTTCCTACAAGTGTTGATGATACACAGCTTTCCTGTAAATCTAGCTTACACTCCAAGAATTACTTTAAAAAAAATAATCTCTATTTCAGCTCATATAGCTTTTTGTTCTATTGCTTACTCTCACAGCTAAGCCCTAAATAATTACTTTTACCTAGTATGTCTTGAATATTTATGGAAACTTCATTCCTATAATATAAAAACGAAGCAGAGACATCTGAGATTAGTAACCAAATGAACCCAATGTTGAGTTGATTAAAACCTGCTTAGCAGCAGCGTACAGCATTGTCACACTCATAGAAGCAATTTTACGTAGTTAGAACTATCCAATTACTTTTTCAAATGTATTAGTGAAGTGTTGTAAACAGTGCAATGTGCTAGTTTAAACAACACCCAGTAAAATGTGCATACAGTTAACTAAATCACCCTATCAAGCTCTGGCTCACTTCTAGGAATTATGATGTCAAAGTCAGCCTGAGGTCAAGTTCAAGGGGGGATTCTATTATATTTGCAAGTGGGAGCCCACTGGGTCACATCTGGGAACAGGAAAACCATGAGCAGATGCATTGCAAGGAAGAAACAATGAATGTCACATTGGAGGACAAGTCTTTTATCCCACCAGATCATTTAACCAAGGAAAATAAAGTGCATGTTTCTGAATGCTTATTCATCTCAGGATTTACTTCCTTGGGCCTTCAAGTTTTCTGTTATATTTATAAAATCAGATTTTTCTATGGAGACTTTAGATGAACATAAGTCAACAGGAATTTCTGTTCTAACAAAAAGCCAAACATAACGGTACCTGCAACACGGGTCATAAACTGGTGGCAAACCAGCAGGACTTATTAGGTAAGTTATAAACAACCACATCTTTAGACTAAATTTAGCCATCTAACTGGTGTCTATACAGCAGGGTAGACATGCTACTGTGGATGACACCTGCATGAGATCCAGGAGAAAAAGGATGCTGACAGCTTACTCAGCACCAAAACTGCTAACAGAATCCTAGCAACCTACACATTGCTGGGGCTGTGGCATGTTTAGGATATCTCTGTCTATAGAAAATTGCCCATGATCACTTCCAATCTGTTGATTAAAACCTTCATATCAGAAAGCGCAGACCGATGTTTCTGCAACTGAAGTGCTTTCCAGTGGTATTACTAATTAATTCTTAATATAGTTTGGTGGAAATGTGCAGTAAAAATAATATTCCGTTTCAAGATTAACATTTCAGAAAGAAGTAAATAAAGTGTTTGAGCTCAGAGCAGGGAAACAGAGGTGACCAACATTTTTACTTCTAGTGAAAGATGAAAAGAACTAGTGAACACAGACCTCTGCTGGGCAATAATGCAGGGGTTATAATGGTAGTGTAACTTTTCAATAGCAGTCCTTGGAGAGTTTAAGAGAGCAAAGAGGTCAATTAAGTATTTAAAGCAGCTGAATCTAGCAGTAATGAGAAAAAACCAACAGAAATTCAGACAATACTGTGGAAGTAATACTATAGTGGCCTCACTCAAGCACTAACCTTCTAAGGGAAGGAAGGGGAGAGGTGTGAAAACCCTACAGCAATGAAGTTTTCAGAAGTAGGTCTGAAAATAAAATGTAATGAAAATTGCCTCTAAGTGAAGTCACAATTAAGTCACTTCTGTATCTAAGTTCCATTGCTGAATACTCAGCACTACTGTTATTTTGATGCCACTTGTCAATGCTCTATCAAAATACTTGATCTCGAGGTGTCATGTTAGAAAATGAACCTTTTCCAAGTATCTCTGGGAACAATATTCACCAAAATGTTTTCAGTTTGCAGTCTAATATCAACACAATAAAAGCTAGGTCTTTTATTCTAAAATATGGTCTATATTTCCAAAAGTTTATCTTCCACTTGTAACTTCAAACTAGTTTTCTGAACCTCTCAAAACCTGTAATTCATCAACTGCAAAGGAAGGTGAGGAAAACCTGGGTAAAAGGGCAAAGCTGTGTTGGGTATTTTGTTCTCAGCAATCGTGTAAGCACATCTTAGAGTTCTTCTCATCAAAATCATTTAGATAATTGCTTTTTGCTTCCACTGAGCTACAAGAATAATCTCTTAAAATCTGATGCATTCCAATTCTGTGTGTATATAAGTAGTGTCATGAATGCTGTAGGCTAACATGGGATAGCTCCTGTAAGCAAAAATGTCACAATGAAGATGCACTATACAAAACAGGTCTCAGAGAAAAGTGTTTTACAGGTAACTGCTTCTTATGAGTCTTCATTAATGCTAAACTGCAATGCAATTCTTACAGAAACTTGTAGAAACAATTTAAAATAATTCAATTCAGTTATGGGGTAAAGTGTTCTCTAGTAAACTAGCAAACAAGACTACAAGGAAAGATAAAGATTAAACAAGCAGCTTTTTGTTGCCATAAGAAGCCTCTGAACTTGCTAGATCCACTTAAGAAAGCTTTTAGCTTGATGCCTGTGAATTGCCCCTAATTGCACTAATCTCACCTGTTACCAGAGAAATTCAGTTCCAAGTGGCTGACTCCATGCCTAACACTCTACCTTTCCCACTGTGCTCAGCTGTCTGCAATTGTGTTGGAATGAAGAAAACACAACACTTTTAATAATATTAACATTTACATGGTAAAAGTTAACAGCTGTGGTACAGAGATGCTCTCCTGATTTTACTCTTCTCCAATGTTATAAAGATTAATGACATTTAAAGGATTTATCAACTTGGAATTTAATTCAAAAATGAACATTTCCAGCTTTCGATTCCCTTTCCTTAATTACAGATAAAATAGAAATGATCTTCTAATAATTTCTAGTTATAGTGGAAGGTCCTGTATAGGTCTCAAAACACAGAGGAGTAATAATTCTAATCAAGTTCCTCTCTTCACTGCAAGAGGCATCAAAAAGATTGGGTCTGATGACAACACGAAGCTACAGAGATGCAAAACCAAACTGTGATTTATGAAAAGAACCAAAGAAAGAACTTCTCAGAACCAAAGAAAGAACTTCTCAGAACCAAAAAGAAAGAACTTCTCAGAACCAAAAAGAAAGAACTTCTCAGAACCAAAGAAAGAACTTCTCAGAACCAAAGAAAGAACTTCTCAGAACCAAAGAAAGAACTTCTCAGAACCAAAGTATCATGTCTGCTCATGTCTTCAGATCTGCCAGGAGAATAGATCTTTAGCATGTGTCTAGAAATTGATTTTGGAAATTAGTATGAATTATTACTAAATACTAAGGTGTTTTTAACGTGAGTGGATGCACAGTCTCATCATAAATGACATTCTGAAAGAGTATCCCTGGGTATTATTATGGAATATGTGTGTCATGATTAGAGGTGGTCAAGAAACAAGGAGAATGCCCAAAAATAGGCAGGTTCCCACTGAAATGCACGTGGAATAGCAACCCATTTTTCAGGGTTTCTTGCAGCATGAGAAGTGGGTGTCAGAGAGCAGCACAGGCTCTGCAATTTAGTGTTCATCTGTAGAATAATGGTCTCTGTGGTCAGCAGCTTCAGTGCTGGACTGTAATAAAGGATGATGTCTAATAATTATCTCCTACCCACTGCCCAAATGGCAATTAGAGCCATTTCCTCGCTGGAAACTGCAATCTCTCCTTGATTTGGCACTAAAACCATTAGCCCTTTTAAAAACTTGTAACATGGATTAATCAATACAAAAGCTGTTTATATAGTCCTGATAATGACCCATTATCCCTTAATCTGATTCTTGAGCTTCCTCGGGGTACAAGGGTTGGGTTTTTTTTTTCCTTTTTAAATGAATATCATATCTTTAGCAATGGGCAGATGGAAAACCTAAGCAGGCTTGCTCCTCAAGCTATATTACCCAATTCATTTTGTCTTTCAAGACGAGATTCATTTATAGAAAATAATTATATTCAGGAAAAGGAACTAATAACATCAGAATGTATCTACCTAATACAAACAAGTTTAAAGTGAAGCCTGACATAAGAAATGCTGGGATTAAAAAAGCAAAGTCTGTTTGATACCTTGGACTACCATGCCTAAAATAGCCTGGGCAGCATATATCTGCTCCTTCAGGATCTAGGGATGGCTGTGGAAACCAAAAGTACAGAAAACCAAACTAAATAAACCACAATCAACCAAAAAACCCAACCAAACAACAACAAAACAGACAGGAAAAAACCAACAAACGTTTCAAAAGCCCCAAATAACAAAACATCAGCTGTAATTGAATTTATTGATGTCATTTCTTTCAGATCCTTCTCATCCCAGGTGCAGTCTTCTGCTAACTGGGGCAACTATTTCAAGTTTTACAGTCTACTTTTGAGCAGTGAATACATGGACTTAGGTGAACTCTTTCTATGATTAAACATTAAGCCAGAGAAGAGGGAAACCAGCATGTGAATTATCATTTTTTTTCCAGGAAACTCAGATCAAACCGACTGCTCAAATCACAAAGAACAATTTATTCTTTAAGAATTAACCCAAATAGCAAATGAAATTACCAGAGGAAGTTTTCTTTATGCTCAGATTATCATACTTCATGGTTCAGAGCCTCTACATAAAAGCATAAATATCTTTATCTCAGACTGAACACTGCTTTGATAAATAGCATTAGAGGTTGTGCATCACAGTGTAACATAAGAAATAGACTTGATTTCCTTGGAAAACTCTTTTAAACACTTTTTTTCCTTCACTTTTCTGTATTTAGCAAAATCAGGCAGGGAGAGATAAAGAGGAAAGAATCAAATACAATCGAGTACAAACCCAAAAAAGCACCAGAAACCACACAAACCTACTTTTCAAAGCCATTTGGTGGATTAAATATCTATAATTTTTTGCAGGCTTCGTAGTGACTAAACGTGTCTCTGAAAACAGTGCAGCAAGACCCCTGTGGCCTGGCTAAACAACTCAGCACTCACTACAAAGCTGTTCTGGAGACTGTAGATGGTTGTAGGGCTTTATCCAACAAAACCTGAAAGACAAGGCTAGCAGCTTTTTAGGACTAGAATTAGTAAAACAAGTTTGTTACCCTCCACACACTAATAGCTTCTTTGCCCAAGAATATAAAGAAAAATCCAAAGCACATTTCTCTAATAAAGCAAAAAAGCAAGTGCTTTTTAGATTTTATCTATTTCTTTCCTGGTGCATCACATGTAAAATTGCAAGCCTGATTATTATTATTAATTATAATAATTATTATTAATTATTATTGCAAGCCTGATGGTTTAACTGATGACTTTCCTTAAAACACCTTTCAGTGATTAAATACCTACTGACTCTTAACTTCTAAAACCATGCTGCTTTAATCTAACTTCATTTGCCACCCATTTTCCACTCAAATTTCACCAAGGCTCCCTTCCATGATTTATCTGCTAGATGAATTAACCATGTCTAATTATTTGTAGTGATGATAATCAGCTGTGATTATTGACCAAGTCTCGCCATGATTACGTCAATATCAAACATGGCAAAACACAATTAAGGCCAGAATGATATATTTTACAGCAAGCAAAAGCTGACAAATCAATTTCTGCTAATAGCCACTTGAACAAAATAATCAAAAGTGCTTTACTCAGATTTGGGATTCCTTTCTCTTAATTCCTCATTGTGATGCTTCATAGGGAATGCTCAACACAGCTTTCAAAGGAATAATTTTCAGCTTTCCTTTAGCAATAAAAGTTCATCCACAAACTTCAACAGATATTTTCAAGTAATTAGCCATGAATTGGTTAAAAAGAAAGTTCTCTTAAGTCTCTGTAGGAAAAAGAATATAGCAGTTGTCATTTGTTCTCATTTCTAGCAAGACTGACAAAGAGAATATACATGGCAACAGATACAGAAGTCTCACTTGGTCCTTGCAGCTGAAATTCAGGGGGTTTAAATGTCTGGAAATTGCTGGTGGGGGAGGGAGACACAGTCAGAGTGAGCAAGAGGAAAACAGCATTTGACTTGAGTCTCTGGCTGTTGGTGAATCCTGCTTAAAGCAAACAAGTTAAATTCTATTTTACTGATCCTAAATTCTTGCTATAATTATTGGATGATTTCTGAGGAAAAAAAACCAACACATTTAGAGTAAAAATGTGGCTTCCTGGTCAATTCTTTCAACATTAAAAATAAATATACTTAACATTCCAACCTGAATGTATACACATAATCCCCAGGCATGTTACGTCTAGCAGGAAGGAAAATCTGGGTGAGGTCTGCAGTGTTCTCACTATAAATTTAAAATTCACCAAATTTCCATTTATTTAGGATCAGCAAGGACTTCTTCCAGGGAGAGGAGGCTTTTCATCACTGCATGTTAATCCATTTCTGGAAGGTGAGGTGGGTCTTTTAATTGATTTCTGTTTATCTCACCAAATAGATGCTCTTTGCCAACAACAGGCTGCAAACACTGTCTGAAGCACTCACAAAATCACCATATTAACACACAAAATCACAGAATTTTGTCTCAAAGCAGCGTCTTAATGGGACTCAGATCTAGAATCTTTGTTTTCCAAATGAACTATTTCCTAAAAACCAGTTCAAATATTTACAATTTTAGGTCACAAGTTATTAGGTTAGATTTTTTTTTTTCTGTAACAGCTCTGTAGGAAGACAGAAATCCTTTAAAAATCATTTATTTCTTTACATGATGTGTATTTTTTAGCACAAATTCAGGGTATGTTAAGCATTATTTGAATGCATTGGCAAACATCATCACTGTTTAGAAAAGCTCTCAGCCTGAGTGGAATAAAGGAGAATTCCTTATTTCTTGCAATGCCTTTAGCTGCTCTCCCCATTCAGCAGCATTATTGCCAAACAAAATGCATACTGTGTTTGGAACTGGCCCCCACAGCTCCCCACTGCTTGGAAAGGGCAGAATTGGTGACACTCAATCAGCTTCTGGCAAAAAGAAATCATTTCCCAGGAATTACACTTGTAAGCAGTTTTCTCAGCACATCCAATAGTTATAACTCATATCCTACAGCAAGAAAAATCTCCTTTTCTTTCCAAAGTCCTGTTTAGTGTTTTTAGGATTTACTTTTGTATCTCTGAGTTTTCTTAAGAAAGCTTTGGAAGTTGCTGGGCTTGGACCTCTGGAAACTCTTCCCTGGGTTTCCTTTTCCTCTTTTCCTCACATGCCTTTCTGTCCAGCCAGATGGAGAGGACAAGATGCAAAAGCCTGGTGGCCCAGGACACAGCTGCCACATCTGGCTGTGATGATGCTCTTGGCTTATCCATGATGATATCCAAGGAAGATGCCCTCCCACTTTGGGCATGGAATATTATTTAGCTCCTATTGACAGTTATTTTGGGATGATTTGCAAAGATGAGCTTTGTATTTGGTACTTTCGATCCCTGAAGAGTGTTCCTAGAAGAAAAGCTGCCAGAGCTAAGGCCTAGATAAATCTTTCTTTAGGACAGAGATTCTCTGAGTTAAATCAGAAAACAATCTACTTTTTTATTCAGCACTCACTAGGAAGCATTTTATTTTGGGTAGCATTAAATTACATTCTGTGTGTTAGGCTTTACACACTAGAAAGTAAAGCACTGAATGATGCTGTGATTTATGGTATAAAGATCAAAAGATTAGAACCAGTGAATTTTTTTAGCTAAATGTGCAACTCAGGATTTATCTTTTTTTTTTTTTTAAACATCTGGAGGAAATTGAGACTTCTATTTCTACTAGAATTTTAACACACACATGTCCAGCTCTGTTCTCCAGTATTTTACTGAAATTATTCCAATCTGATCGACCTCAGAAGATTATTGCTAGCAGCTTGATTATATAGTTGTAATTAAAGTTTCACCTATTTGTCTGGCTGTCAGTGGTGAAAAAATCTGTTTTTCTCAAGCTGTGCTAAGCATAGAAAAGCATCATCTGCTTGGAGAATGTGAGCAGAAGTGTCCCAGCTGCCCCTGCTGCTGCTTGTGGTGCAAGATCCCCTCTGATGCCCTGTGTGTACAATTACAGCCCTGCTTAGGGGACCAGGTCTGAGTACTGCCTGGCTTTTATTCTCCCTCTAAGGCAGCATCCTCATTGCTAGAGCTGCACAGATAACCTTAATATGAGCAGATTTAGCATCATCAAAATAGCAAATAGTGACCACTTCGTAGATCATCCTGAAAGGGAAAATGCTCTGCTATTTAACTCTAACTAGCTTGTATTAAGTGCCTGCATTATAACTTATTACACCAAGGCTTGCAGTGTACTTCAGCAGTTCTATTCATTATACAGACAGGGAAGGTATGAAGTGGAAATTCACTGTGGGATGGTCAGTATGGAATGCATTAAGAAAAAAAATAACAAAATGCACTAAACAGTTGGAAATCTGAGAATCTGAATCTATTTAAAAATTATTGAAATAATTCTTTCCAAGCTCTGAAACACACAAAACCCTTACACAAATAACTTTGCAGCTTTTACAGATAACTGAAGGACAGCAGAACAGGGAGGACCCCAAGGAAATAATTCACATGGGGGAGGGCATTCATCTTAATAGTGCTTAATCAGGAAAACCAGGCCAAGCTAAGATAATTCTGCTTTACAAGGCCTTTTATTTCTTTTGATCTGGTTCACCAAGAGAAGGTAATTTAATTTTAAAGGATCAGAGGTTTGGTGAGATAAGTACACTCCTAGGTATGTAATAGAAGTAAAAAATAGGTGAAAGGAAATTTACTCCTGTTTATTCTAAGTGGCTGAAGAAAGTCACCAGGGAAATGTCTACGCTGGACTTCAATTTTTATTCCAAAACCACAGTGGCTACCAAACTGATGAGGGAGCCCCTGTGGGTGTAAGCAGCAAAGTAAGTTACAGCTGGAGCTTAACTTGGGTTAGAAACCCAGCCTAAACCATAAAAGTGGATTAACCATGGACAGAGTCCAGCAAAGCTCTAGGAAGATGGTTAAGGAATGAAAGCAGATGATTCAGCCTGAGTCCAGGAATTCCCAGGGGGATCTCAGCAAGATGACAGAGCAGAAACTGGAATACTGAGAGTTATACTTCACCATGAGGAAACAGCTTTTCTACCGTGAGGGTGGGAATGCAGAGACACTCTGGAGCTGAGCCTCCATCCTTGGGGATACTCAGACCCCAACAGGAGAGAGGCCTGAAGCCCCTCAGACCCCAGCAGGAGAGAGGCCTGAAGCCCCTCAGACCCCAACAGGAGAGAGGCCTGAAGCCCCTGCACGGAGGAAGGGGATGGGTTGGATGCAGAGGTCCTTTCCCACCTCACGTATTCTGCCACTTTCAAGCGACAGTGCTCTGGAGTTGAGAGGAAGTAATTTTGTGTGTTGGATTAAAAGCTCCTCTTCCCTAAGTGTGAATCAGAAGTTTGCTTTTGAATCCTTCACAGATATCCTCACCCAACAGCCTTAGTTGCCACTTGTGGGGATTGTTTGCAGTAAGATTGGTCACCCTGACAAAACTCAGGCTGCTCTCCCTTCAGCAGTCAAGTGATATCACTTCTGATCTGCTGAAATCTCCCCGTGCTTCGTGTTTATTCCTACATAAGCCCTCACACAACTCCCTTTTTTTAGCCAATATTAGTTTCTCAGTTTGCTGCAAGCTGTGAAAAACAAACCCTGTCCTGCTCTGCCTCTGGATTTGGGGAGAACTGTTTGTATTGCTGCAGAGCCTGCACGCTGCTGCTGCTGCTGCTGTCTTACCCATCAAAAAATCTATTCTTTCTGTAAAAGACAATTGCTCGTCACAAATTCAACAAAATTAATTATTCTTAATATAATTCTTATTATAAATTAATTATTCTCAAGGGTCTGGCTGGCCATACCTAATGTAAATAAAATATAGGTGTATAGAACAAGCACCAAGGCATGAAACAAAAATAAGCTAGTGCACAAAAGCTTTCATTAGGATGAAGACCTGCCTTTAGTTTTTAAAATGCAAATTATTCTGTGAGACCAACATGAAGCCAGAGAGGTCTTGGAATACCACCCTGGTCAGCAGCATTTACCTAGCCAAAGCCCCCAGTATAATAATGTATAATGCCAATATATCATCAATATCATGCCAGCCTCTCTTGTTAGAAAAGTAGCTACAAGCAGTCAGAAAAATCACAGCCTCCCTAAGTCTGGCTGTGATTGTCATGCTGATGAAAACTGGGCTTAAAAGGGTGTTATATACAAATAAATGATGTGTTGGAATGTAATTTCAGAGAAATCCAATATTTGCATGAGAGGATGGAGACATGCTCTCTGAACCTAGAATCTGCTTTATTGTCATGGTAAGCTATTCTGCACTAAAATACAGGTCCCACTTCAAAGCTCAACATTCAGGATTCCTAATTTATCAGCCAAGATACTTTAGATCTTGAAAGAGCTACCTTGAGAATTAAGCATTTAATTAAAAACTTTTTTGAAAGAAATCCTGGATAAATGTTATACTGATTCATGAGAATAAATACTGTGTCAAATTTTAAAGTATTTTCAATAAAAACTACCCCTTTTTCTTAATGCATTTGATGCCAAAATAGAAAAAGTATTTTTGTTTTGTCAGTCCAGATTTTAATTCATCTTATTTACCTTTGGTCATTTCTATGCAAGGGAACATATCAAAACATTCAAAAAACTGACATAAAGAGAAAAAGGGGGAAAACCAAAATCAACAGGAAAAAAAAAATCCCTCCTTAGAGGCCTTTACCTACAAATATTGTCAGACTTCTTTTCTCCTTTTCCTCACCCACTGTCCCGGTTTGGGGTCAGGGCAGCCCCCAGACCGATAACAGATTGCTCTCTTTTAACCCCCCTCCCTCCCCGA
>WYEA01016196.1:99404-164535 GCA_033558465.1 Alcedo atthis
GCAGTTAGTTAGAAGACTTAAGCTGAAAAGCAAAACCATTGCACAGAATCTGCCTGTTTTTCACTCAAACCAGGACACCCACTCACCCCTTCATTTCTGCACTGGTATTTAGAACAACCACAAAGGGTTGTTCTGAACCAGAGCCACACACATAGCTCAGGAAGAAGAAGATTTTTTTTTTTCCCTAAATCTGCCTTCACCTATGACCAGAGAGCAGAGATCAAAAGCCTTGAACAGAAGTTGTATATCCAGACTTTCTGAGCACGAGATGATGCATTTTCCCCCACATCTGACTGCAAAATAATCACAATTTCCTCTGCATGCAGCTGGCTTGACAGGAGGAATTTAAGATCTACATGTGCAAGTCTGGGAATATTTTAATGCTCAAAATTGCATCCCCCAGTACAAAAAAAAAAAAAAGTAGTCAGACTTTCAACCAGAGTTCTATTTGCAGTTGCAGAAAAACTAGTAAACATCAGATTACCACTTCCTAGCAATAACCAACAGCAAATGGTAAGTAATGAATATATTTTATGACATTGCTGCTGTTGCATTTGTCTTGGGAGCATTAGAATGTCTGTATGAATTTTGCAGTCACGTCTCCATGTGCAGAAGTAATTTATGGGTTAGGGAAGAACACGAAAGAGTTTAATAAGATCTGGAACCAGTTTAAACTTCACTAGAAGCTTAAACAAACATTGAGCAGAGATCAGTATGTCACCTTTTGGATACACACACACACACTTTGGTCATTAGGAGGAGAGTAAAATGCCACCTTAATCCACCAGATCCAAACACACCTGTCCTTCTGGGTAGCACAGAGGACTTCATGATGTTGATGAAGCAATACTGTTTAAATTTTGGGAATGAAGATGTGAATACATCCAGTTGCTTTTTGGAGAAAGGAATTCAGAATTATTTTCTAATCTTCTTGCTAGTGACTTGTGCATTCTCTGACAGCTACAGGCAAAGCCTTCAGAGGCTCTTCTGCACTCTCATCTTCTCCTGCCACTTTGGACAAATGGTGCCAAAGGGATTTGGCTCAGCTTGAGCCATCAACTGTAACAACGACTGGGTTTGCTGTCTGAAGAGAATTAAAGCCTTCCAAAGTGACTATTACTATTTATTCTGTTTCCTCTGTTTTACATCCCGCATAATTCCCTCACAAAACTCCTCAGCAGCTTTTGCAGGATGGAATCCCGTCCTCCTGCTGCATGGAATCCCGTCCTCCTGCTGCATGGAATCCCGTCCTCCTGCTGCATGGAATCCCAGTCTGCTGGGGTTTTCTGGGGACAGAAAGCAAAATGTGGAAAGTCCCTGTCAGGAAGAGCACCACAGTTAACAGAACACTTGTTTCTCCAGTGTGTAAGCTACCCACCAAGACCTCCTTGGATGAAAACTTGAGAAATAAGATTTTTCTCTATTCTCTATATATTTGGAGGCTTCCTTCCAAAATTTTCACTGGCTAGCAAATGGTGAAGATGGTGGGCCAATGAAGTCAGATGTTAATTAAGCTTCAGGGTTTCCTTGTCATCCTGGTGAGTGATTATTTTGCAACATGCTCTGTTATCTCCATCACTACCTGGGGTCTTTGCTGGGAAAGAAAAAGAGGATCTATAGCAATGACCTGCCACTGCTTTTGTTTTCCTCATTATCTGTCAGCTGCACATGAACAGAATTCCTGACTACAACGTTTCTCTGAGAGATTCCATTCATTTATCAACATCCCTGGTGATGGATGCAAAGGACCAAGAAGAGTTCTTCTTCCCCTTGGCTACAGGGGAAAGAGGTAACAAGGGAAATCTACAGCTAATAACATTTGCAGAAAATGGATTTTTAGTGCTGTACAAGAGGATTTCCCCCCCACACACAATAGTTGCAGAAAAAGTGGCATTTTAGCAACCAAAAATTTGTAACAGCAAATTTAGTAGAGAACAGAAATTTTGGCCTCTACAGTCAGTCCTGTTTTCTTACAGCTGTGCTTAGGAGGGAGGGAGGGGATTTCATTTCCCCATACCTGCTGCTGTTGAAGATTTGCTTCATCCTGCCAGCAATTCCTGGGGGAATGGCTTCAAACAGCAGCAGGCTCAGCCATCGAGTTGGACACTGGGGAGCCAGGTTTACTTCAAGCTTTGCACAAAGCAGATGGCCCCATCCCTCTCTCCCTTTTATTATCTCCTTTCATATAGCACTCACACTTTCCTAACGTTCCTAAATTAAAGCAAAGCAATTGGAGAATAGCAAAAGTTTGGAAACAATTAAATGGTCAAGATGATCTCCGTGATCTTCCCGAGCCAGAGGAATTGGGGTGCTAATTAATTTAGTCAACTTACAAATTCCCAGTGTCAAATATAACAGCTTGCATTGCTTTTTAAAGAGGTAAACTAGGACACTGAACACTTCTAAGTGCACCATCTTCAGATATGCACTGGGTAAGCATGCCTGTGAAAGCCTGGGCAAGGATACTTCAGATGACCCTACCTGTTTGTTATAAATTAAAACTCATTAGTCATAGTTAAGAATAAAGAAAATGAGTTATTCCATTATGTTATAATCACTATATAAGAATTTCTTAAATAAATATAAGAGTTTATAAGAATTTCTGGAAGCTTGTGGCAGGAAATTGATGCTTCTCAACATTTATTTGAGAGTAAGAATGATGGGAGCAATGAGTGTAACACCACTCCTTGGTGGGGTTTGAGAGATACAGGTTCCACCAGGTACCAAAACATAGGCATCTGATTTTTCTCTCTCTCATTGCTATCTATGGTGCCATATACCATCTATGCTATAAGAGTTTGTTATTTTTACTTGGCCCTTCAGAGCAAGTAAAATCAGCAGCTGAGATACAGAGCACTGCAGTCATGAAAATCCAGAGTCCATGTATCACCAGTACGTGGTCTACAATGCAAAGCATCTCCAGCCAAGCCTTTCCCAGCTCCACCACACACCTGGCTGGCAAATGCAGTTTCCTGGTGTCTCCAGACCTTCAGCTGCACCACTGTGACAGAAGAATTAAAGTCTCTGAAAGGAATCTATGACAAAGAGTTTTCTACTCCGTAACAGCAGCACAAATCTTTTAGCATACATCCCTTAAAATTTGCCTGGATTATTCTGCACAGCCTGTATGACAGCTCTGAGAAATTAGCAAAGGAAAATCCATGAAGGATACTGAAGGATACCATGGGTCCAACCAGCCACAACACAGCACAGTGAAATTAGAAAGCCTTTAAAATGAGAGGGGCTTGAATTTAAGGTCAGGAAATACAGAGCAAAAGAGAAATTTGCCCAGTGCAGTCTTGCAACAGTGAATAAATATATACCATGAATGAGGAGTTGAACAAAATGAAGTACAAAAAAAAATACTTGTGTGAAGTCTAGAAAAAAAAGGAAAAAAGTGGGAATAATTTGGCTAAACTGACTTTCTAATGACTTTTTTCTACTTGTTCTAAACATTTGTGCAAGTAAACACGGCAGAGTCCCTGGGTTAAACAGAAGAGTGATCCTTTCACCCCCCTGCCTGCAAGGCAGTATTCCAAATGCAAACAGACTATGAAAGAAATCTACAGAGAAATGCAAAGGCTTCCACCTTTGCACTTCCATTTCTTCCACACCACAATCAGAACCAACAAGCCAAACCCTTTTGCTTTCCAACCAGACAGTGAAAGGAATACAACTGCAGCCAGTTAGTGGCTTAATCACACCATAACAACTGCTCAATGTGCTTCAGCTTCAGAAATCATCATTTTTTTCACCTAGTCAAAGGCACAATTGCTTGTGCATTTATAGTGCTCTCGAGCAAGCGTTTTATCACGTACCTTTCCTTTGGAAAGGGCTGTCCCAAAATCTGTATTTAGCCATCACAAACACGCTAGTCTTAATCTTCTTGGCAGAAATGTGGAAGGCTGTCATCTCCTGAGAATCAGCTGGGGTTTTGTCTCAATGTTTTTTCAAGTGATAAAGCAAAACGGTGGTGTCTTATCTGGCATTGAACTAACAGAGTGTTAGCCACGCAGGGAAAAGGCTTGAAACGTTCATTAATGTTTTTAAAAAGGGTCAAGAAATGCAGCCCGCTAACTGTGCCCGAGGTTAATTTGTGTTTTCACAACTCCATGCAGCAGGGCGACCGGGTGGTTTGTTTTCACGTCCTAGCTGGGAGGACAAATGTGGTGTTTCAGTTGGAAAACACAGCTCAACCCTTCAGGCAAACTGCAGGACTGAGCACCCAATTAGTGCTGCTAGCCCTGGAAGAATCAAAATTGAACACCTTGTGCACGCTTCTTACCTTTATTGTAAGAAAAGAGCACAGAAAAACCAGAATACTCCCAGAACTACCCTAGATGCCTCGAGATAAGAATTGCACTGAGCTCAGCTACGTGACACCTGGGTGGGAGCTTGGCCCCAGTCTGAAATGGCCAGTAAGAAATACCTACAGCTCTCCTGAAAATGCACTTTTGTGTAGAAGCAACACCCAGGGCAAAGTGGCTGCATGTGACTTTTTCCCTCAGAAAGCTGATTTGGTTGTGCCCAAAGGCAGGGAAGCAGAGCTTGAGAGGCAGAGTGTTGGGATTGGGGAGAGCAGCCCAATGCCCAGCTTGCCACAGAGGTCTGTGAACACTTACACCTCTCATTAGCAGTTAATAAAACCTTAACTCATTAACCTTTAACCCTACCTCGTTAACATTAACCTCATCAACCCTGCACATTATTTCCCCACCATGCAAGGCGTAAGATGCAGAACTCTCTTTAAGGACTCCCACAGCCAAGCCCTGCATGTCTACAGATGGCACCAACACTGATGAAGGGGAAGCCTCCTTTTGTGGGCCAGGCAGAGCATTTTGTCCTCCTCAGCACCAGGCTGCCTTACCCTGACCTGCTGGGGCATGCTGGTGTTGGCTGGTCACAGCTCAATCCCCCAGCTGCTGCAGAGCACAACCATGAGATCTCATGGAATGAGCATCATCGAGGCCAAAAATCAGCACCACTTCTGAAAAGGGAACAGATGTTTGTTTCATTAAGATGAACTTCTAGAGGTACTGTAAAAAGATTCTTCAAGTCAAATTTTGGAAAGGATTTCATGCATTGTATCGCAAGCTAGGGTAGTGACAACTGTAAGAGAAGCAGTAGAAAAAAAAATATTTCCCATGAAAGCAATTATCACAGCCTTTCTTATATTGTCCTCTAAACCAGCACTGGCCTCTGGCAGAGAATGATATTAAATTAGATTGATTTCTATTCTGCTTTAGTACAGCAACTTCTCCATTCCATCTCCCTTCACCCCTTTCAATACTGTGCATTTAACTCAGAAAAAAACCCTCTCTTGCAATAGCTGGATGTAACATTAAGCTCACATTACTCCTACCTAGTCAAAAGATGTCACTAATGAACTTAGAGCTTCAGAGTACAGCACATTCAAAACAATTAATCAGCTGTTAAGACAGACAAATACTAGGGCAGTGGAGCATATTTTTCCTTTTCTGATTTGCCACGTGATGGATGGATGGCTTGTGTAACAGCAGCTGGGGGACCACCAAAGGCTGTGCCCCACTCATGGGTGTAGCACCACATGATAGGGTTTTGTTTTGTTTTTTTTTAAGCAAAAATGCAATAAAAATATACCCCGTGTGCTGGCACAAAAGAAACAATCCTTAGTCCTGCAGCCTGGCATAACATTACAACTCAGGGTACAACAATCAGCCCTCAGACTATTAGGAATTCCTTCAACCTTGTATCCCCTCGGGGCTTCTTTTCTATAAGCCTTTGTGTGCTCCAGTACAGGAGCTGAAATGGTTGAAATCACTCGGCCCACAGAGAATAATATTTTTATTTTCATCTTTCCAAAGGTCAGTAGCAGTGAACAGGAGTAAATTAGACTGCTAAAAACGCGTTGTCTGCCAGCACAGCACCTCTGAGTCTTACTCAGATTTTGTTGCTCTTGAATATCTGCCCAGCAAAGAAGGGAGGGGATTTCCACCGAGGAAGTTGCAGAGGTGAGTTTTCTGTCACCTCCTGGTGCAGCTCAGCCTCATGTGATTCTAAATAATCCTGTAATATTAATAACTGGAGATAAAATCACGTAGCTAAACTGCCTAGAAAAAAAATCTCTCTCCCCTGCCTACAAATTGTTTCAAAGGAGGAAACCTTAAAATAGAATTCATATTTTTTGCTATTTAATAGAAGAATCTCTAATGCAAGCATTATCAGCTTAGAGTAAGCCTGATAGTGACAAGGGTTTCTGCTGTCCTAGATAATCAGCAGCAAGCTATTAAATGTCATCAGTAATGAAAATTAGAGAATTTGTTTGCCAGTGGAGATCAACACTTGGTAAAGAGGATATTTCTGTATCAAAGCATCTGCAAAGTTGTTTTTTTTTAAAAAAAGCTTTTGTTTTGGCAGAACTCTAACAACACATTTATGATGGTTTCTCCAGTGTCCTATGCAAATATACACTGCCAAGGTATGCAATAATGTAACTGAACTTAATAGCACTAAAAATTATCTATACTGAACCCTGAAATGATAAATTCTAGAACCTTTGGCCACATTTCTGCAAGCAGGTACAAACTGCTGCATAAGCAGTGGTTTGAAAAAGCCCCTCACAAGACCTAAGTCAGCTATGTGAATTTTGTCCCCAGATTTATCTGGCCTTTGCCATATATATCAGGCACAATAATGTGCATACAAATGCCTTTGCTAATTAGCAGCTACTTTTCCTCCCTAAGCTGCTCTGCTTAAAGGCTGCTGCATCCTTGAGACCCAGGCAATTTAGGTGATTCACATTCTCACAGGAAAGTGGCTTTGCATTTGCAAGGCCAAAGAAATAGATCTGGGCTCCTGCTGCTTCTGCAATAGAAGGGTATAAAAAGTACAAAACCACCCTTCTATTTTAGGCTGTTACAAATATTAGCGGAATAAGTATAAAACTGTGGCAAAAAATCAGAATTAATCCTTCAGCTCTTCATTCATCGGCTATCAGACTATCTTGGAAATTATTCAGTGCTTATTGATTCAGCTTTTAGGTGTCTCTGATGGAGAAAAGCAACTTAAAAATATGAATTTTAACTATTTTTAATAAAGAAAATCTAACTCATCTAATGCTTGCATAAATAAAGTTTCACAAATTGATGCTGTCAGTAATTCTTTAGTATCTCTTTGGCTTTAAGATAAACCCTTGTGGTGGTTCCTAACAAGTGTCCAGCAGTGAGGTAGAGGAGAACCACAGCAAGCAGTCCCTGAACACAGTTCATTGAGTATGAAGCAATGAAAAATTTTGTTTAAATGAAAAATTTTTTTTTTTTTAAAGTTTGCTGAGTTTTTCTGCTTACATATAACATTCAGCTATCAGTTGAGCAACCTAATAAGATTCTCTTAAATCCTGAGATTTTTTTTACTAGTGCTAGCACAGTTCAACATGTGATAATTGTAGAAGTGCATCTCACAACAGTTCACAGAATTGCTTTAAATTAATACAACTACCCTCTGATGAATTGGTGCTGTTAAATTAAGAACTGCTCAGACAATTTCATGCTGGCCCTAGAAACCTGCCTGCTATTTACATGGGACTAGATAAGGAATAACTTCGTTTAATCACGTTTCAGGGGTGGGAAAGAAAAGGGAAATGAGTTCTAAATATTGCTAGAAAATGCACCGAGCTTCAGTTGTCCAAGAGACTGAGGCAGGCAAGAAACTGGCTTCAGGAGTTCTAGTGCAATTCTAGTTCTAGCTAAATCTCCACAACCTGCTTGCTAACTTGGAATAACCAGCAGCACTTGGAACTCTTTCTGTCCCTGCTTTGTCTTGCAGGTGAGCTGCATAACCAGACTCAGGATATATATTTAAAAAAAAAAAAGTTTACACTTTATTCAATCTCCTTTCCCATTGTGACCTTCACAGCTCTTTTATTCCAATTCTTTTTTTTTTTTTAATCTAATCCTAAATGGAGCATTTTAAAATGCAAGTCTAATACGTGGCTATCTGTGTGAGCCTATTTCAGGGTGCCAGAAGTGTAATAAAAGCCAATTTTAAAAGTTCAGTTTTCATAGCACTGATATCTTCACATAGCACTTTTTTTCATTTGGGGGAAATGATGACAAACTGGAGAATTTATCACTGGTTTGCAGCCTTAGTGGTGGCTGCTATTACAGATGGGCTATACTGATTTTTCAACCATTGAAATAGAAGGGTTTTTTTTCTTTTAAAAGATATTTCCCATTTGTTGGTAGCAGGATTCCACTAGCTCACAGGAACCTGGCCCAAACATCTGATTTCTTAGGGATGGAAGAACAATTTTTAGACTCTCTGAACTATTTCTAGCTCAAAGGTTTGGAAGTTTTAGCTCTATAATTGAAGTTCAAAACATCCCATCCCTTTGATGCAAGTTTGCTACCAGGGACAGCAGCAGCATCCACACTGGGTTGCCAATAATTCCAATGCATTGCCCACATCCTTTTCCCTCGCCAGAAAACTCATGTTGGGGGTTTTTTACATCAAGATTAATTTTTTTTGATGCTTTGCCTGTTGTCAGCAGCTTCCTCCCTACTGCACAGCTCAGGGCATGTGAAATACACACGTGTGTGAGGGAGGAGGAGGAGGCTGCTGCACAAATGGACACAGGCAGCATGCACAGGGGATGGGCACTGGAACTGCATCTCCCAAACTAAAAACTAATACAAAGAGGAGGATTTTTCTAACTTAAGGCTATTAAAAAAAACCAACAATCCAATAATCCAACAACTACAGACATCTTGTTGACTTACTGTCACTTCAGTGGCCAACTTCTTGTTAGGGGAAAAAAAAAATAGTAGTAATTTCTCAGCAAATGTTTGTTTAGGAGCAGCCACTCTGAGCAGCACTGGCTGCCCCTGACATCCAATTGCTAGGTTATTTGTTACACACCAGCTACATCTTTTCTGGGTAAAAAAAGCATGTATTTTCTGATGTAAAGCATCCATGCAACATTTTACACAAGCACTCACATCATTCCTGATCTACTCTGTCTCACACCCATCTGCTTCTCAGTTTTGATTTCCTTGGAGCTGATAAAAAGGCTCCAGACCTTCCCAAAGTATTGCTATGATTTCGAGTCACTTCATCAGCTCTGTTTTCATACCTATGCAGATGTGAGTGCTTTCCCTGCTTTTTTGCTCCTCTTTCTGGCTTTCTCCCTTCCAGACTGCAAGCAATTGCTCTGTTGTATGCCAAGCATCCCATCTTGATAAGATACCAATTCTGTTTAATACACACAGAGGGCACCAGTCATGGCTTCTCCATATAAATTATATCTAAATTGTGTGGAGATAGAGCATAAATCTTTCATGCAAAAAGTCATAGGTGGATAACTGCAGAGTGCTTGACAATATTTTCTTTTTGCTGGAAATTAAAAGTATATATCTATAGAGTCACCCACACACAAGCAAGATTAGAGTGCAGCATTTCTTTGGCAACACAGTAGGTTGGGATGTAAATTTGGTGCAACAGAACATGAATTCAGCTGTAAGCACTGTGGGTTTCCCTGACTGTCACTGCATAAAGGGACTTCTGGGAGCAGTGCATCACTGAGAGAGAGGCAGAAGGCACCATTCAGGAACAAAAACATTTCCAGATGTATTCCAGAAAGCATTTCCCTCCAGTCTCCTCACTTCAAAAGGAAAAAACCTAAGCCCTTATTTGACTTTTGATTCGGTTGGGTTTGGTTCTTGCTTGTCCTGTCTGATTGGTTTGGGTCATTTTGTTGGTTTGGTTTATATTTATTATTTTTTTTTTAGGCATCTGTGGTTTGAATCCTAAATGCATCTAAAGAGAAGTGATATGGCCAGCACAGGTACAAAATAGCTGACACCACACATGGCCAAAAGCTCTGCAGGGGTTGCTCCTGAGTTGCAACAGCTGAGTGGTTTAGATAAGCATGACTGAGCCAGCTGGCTAAATCTCACTTGAAGATCCAAAAGTATTATCATAAGTTCTAAAATGAAGCTACAAATTTGATTTAAAGATACCATTTTTCTGCTCCAATTATTTGATCCACAAAAAGACCATTTCAGATAGAATCCTTTTGTTTATAACACGCTTTTTCCTTTCATCTTGGACCTTTAACAGAACAAAACCCAACAAAACCCTGAACCTTCAGACACTCAGAGGCTTCACTAAATCATCTCATTGCAGGAGGACTGCAACACTATCCATTACAGTTATTAGATCAGGCTTTAATGCTGAAAAACTAGATGTAGTCATCTAGTGCTTACATATGTCTGGTCTAATATTATTATCACTGCTTACCTTCTTCCTTTCACACCCCTGAATCACCTCAAAATGCCACCTATAAAGTGTATAAAATGCACATTTCATCTAGAATCCCAACCCCCAGAATGATGGACACTTAACTCTTCTCCTTGTTAAACGTGCTTCCCTAGAAAATAAAAAAAACCCACTTAAATTCTAAGATGCTTAATTATGTTTTTTCTTTTATTTTTGTACTGCCATTTCTCATTAGCTGTGCAGTCTGCAGCTTCAGAAGTGCTCTGTGCTGCTTCCCTGAGCTGCTGTTCTGTAGCAGCACACACACTGTTAGAATGGTGTAAAAAACTATTGGTTTGGGGTTGCTTTGGGTTTTTTTTTTTATTTTGGTTGGTTTTGTTTGATTTTTTTTCTTGTTTTAGTTATTTTGTGGTTTTGTGTTTTTTTTTTTTTGTTTTGTTTTGTGTGTGTGTTCTTGAACTTTTTATTTATTTATTTATTTTTAATTCAGGAAGATCCTTAAAACATCCTATTATAAAAAGAACTCCAGTAATAGCAAGTCTACTAATGAGGACAGAGTGTATGCATATTCATTAAACTTGAGAGGGCTCCAGGATTTAGTGCAGCCAAAGGCAGGAGTAAGATTTAGTAAGTGTATTACTGTCCTGTATGCCTTTGGAATAATGACATCCTCCTCCACTGCAACCACTTTATTAGTGCCTTTGTGGCAATAGGGTAGGAGGACTACTAAAAGGTAATAAAAATAGTGTTCTTTTAGTTGCACTGATGTGCAGAAAGCCACACACGACCCTTTCAAACACAAACACACGGAGTCGTTTGATTTGTTCCAATCTTATTTTTTAAATATTATTTTAATATTCCCTAAAATATTAAAATTAAAAACATTCCTTAATATTTGGCAACTCATTTAGAAATTTAGAAGCAGAGATAACGTTGCTAAAACTTCCCTAGTCCTAGCAAAGCCATGGCTTTGAGACTGCTAATACTGGATTTTGATCTTTTTTTTTTTTAACAGGTACCTCTTGAACAACCACCTTGTCCTGGGTGAAGAGCTGGGAACTGTTGCCCTTTCCCTGGCTTTCTCCCAAGGTTTTTCCTTCTCCTTCCATGAAGTGACTGGCTTAGACAGTCCTGCATCTTAAGAGATTTTTAATACATTTATTACTTCCCAAACAGCTACTTTCAGAAATATGAATGACCAGCCCCACAGAGGGTCTGCAGTGCAAAGCCCTGTTCAGTGCTGCCACAAGCTGAAGATGTCTTAAGCAGCATGAGATTGTGTTCACTGCAAAAAAAAAAGTCCAGTTTTGTTTAAAAAGCACTAGAAGTGAGTGGTTAGCACTGGCTATTTGAGGATCATCAAAATTGATTATATTTTTCTTACATGTTTGCTTCTATTATAATGATTATATTATATTTTTTCTTTAACCGTAACCTTTTTTGCTAAGAAACTATCTATTCAGTGAGGGAAATGTGAAGTTGTCAAACATTAATTGCAACGTATTATAGAACATTAGCAAATGCCAAAAAAAAATGCCAAGAAAGTACCAAGTGAATAGCTAATGCTAATTACAGCACTCACACCACAATTAAGCAGAAACATATCCAAAAAAATGCAACCTAATGACTCATTTCTGAAACACACTCAGTACTTTAATGACATAGTAAGCATATAACAATTATCTTAACAGTTCAGGTGAATTTCACTTACTGCACATCTGTTGGTGCTAAGTTGTCACTGGGATAGTTTGAAAGCAAACTATTAACACACCACCTGAACTTGCCATTGTTAGGAGTGGGACACACACATCCTGCTGGATGGAGGCAAAAGCAGCCCATTTTACACAGCACTTCCATCTACAGAATGCACCATATTCCATCAAGCTCAAACTGTCTAATTGCAGGTGATGGTGCAGTTTATTTCTCAGGCTATGATGGCACTCAGAGCAATGCAATTATTTACCTAATTCTCTAACAAGGCTGTAATAAAGCATTTGGCATTCTACTTTCAAATGTTCATTGATCAAAAAGGAAAAAAAAAAAAAATTAAAATCCCCTCAGCCTGCCAAATGGTTCCTGTTCAAAGTATACTTCTGTAAACCTGCTCCTGAAACTCAAGTGGTTAACAGGAGTCTAGTTAGAAAGGGAAGGCCAAAAATAGGTTTATGAAATACACTCAGTATTTTAAGATAATGATGTGCTTACTATGGCATTAACAGTTCAGGTGAATTTCAATTATTGCACATCTGTTAGTTCAAAATTGACACTGGATCTGTTTTCAAGCAAACATTTAATTTACCACCTACATTTGCCATTGTAAGGGGTGGGGTATACACATCCTGCTGGAAAAAGGCAGTTCTGAAGGAATAACCAGGCCAAGCCAACACAACTTCCATGAGTCCTCACTGCAAACGTGTGTGAGATAATCCTCAGTGATCTCCAGACAGCAGTAGAAGAGCAGGGGCAAGGTGCAATTTTACTTAACATATGGTAAGAATATATGGAAGAGCACTGGAAAAATATAAGCAGTGCACTGGAAGCTTCAAATTATAAAAAATCAGATTATAAAAATCTAAGATATCAACCCGTAGGTGAATTATTCTGCATTCATAACACGGCTCCTAGTTGGAAATGTGACAACTCATGGAAATTTTCAATAAGAGCAATTCCTAACCAAGTGGTAAGGTCTTGGATCTGCTCAATTTTTTCTTTTGGCCAAAAATTACCTAGAAGCAAAAAAAAAAAAAAAGAGACTACAGACTGGGAATGCAACGCAACTGACTTCTCTGTCAAAGTCTCATTTCTTTCCAGAATGATTTAATTCCAGACCAAACTCTTCTCTGATTCTATGACCTGCAACCTTGGCTGTGAAAGGGAATTGCCCACTGAGGAGAAGTATTGGCATCTTAGTGCTGCAGCATCCAAACAGGAGGAAAAGCAGAGCTCCCACCTCTGTAGATTCCATAGTGTTTTCTAGAGCCAAGCAAGAAAGGATGCCTCTAATTAAAAAAACATTCTGCACAATTACGACAAATGGGAAATAAAGTGAGATGAAATGTATTTAATCAAGTTAATTCAGGAGAGAAATAGAAAGCTTCAGACCAAGATGATGTTTTGCAGCTCAGTGCTACAGAGGAAACCCTATCAGCTCTTTCTGACAAAGATGAAATATTCTCTGGAATGAGCTAACTATTCACATTCTCCAGAAGAAATAGAAAAGGAGGCATCCGTTCAACCAAATACATACCAAAGAAAAGAGGGAAAAACTGTTTTCTTGTTATAACCTTTTCTGGCTGAACACATTTTCCAGCATTCTTTGGCTCCGTCGTGGTGAAAACAATTTGCTTTACCAGTTGACAACCCTTGATGTTCCTGCTGAGCTCCAGCTCAGGTTTGTGTGAGAAAGAAGATGAGCACATGCTTCTCACTTCCCAAAACACTGCTTGGGAAAGCTAGTTTACAAGCAGGAAAAGAAAAGGTATATATGCACACAAATACAGTAAAGCCTCTGACATCATCTTCATTTGGGGGAAAAAACCCCAACAAAAAATAAAACAACTTTTTAACTTCAACAACCCCTTCTGAAATGCAGTAGAAATAATTTAATGAGTATTTCCTGCAGTTTGAGAGAAAACACAGCTCCCCACCTCACAGATGTACTTCTAAAATGAGCAAATAATGCTTGCAGGACTCTCCCAGGAGGTCAAGGGGAAATCTGGGTAGCAGAGACTTGAATGTGAATGTCCTGCATTCCAGCTGACTCATTTAGTCTAATGGAAAACTTCTATTAAATGTATGGGAGAAAAAAAAGTTTCATTTCTTTAAAACCTAGTCTTCGACAAAAAAAAAAAAATAAAAAATATATATAATAAAAGGCCATGTTGAAAAGATAAATAATTCTCAGAGAGTAAAAGTCAGCCAGATAACTAAAAAAATATCTGTTTTTTCTCTCTAGTGTTTAGACAGCAGCTCTTTGAAGTTTGCACAAGGTGACAGAAACTCAGAGTTGTCTCCAGCATTGGTGCTCCAGCTTGGCTCCTGACACCTGATGTGGTTTAATTTCCCCCTTTGTGTCCTTAAAAAGACCAAAAATGTCTTGATAATTAGAACAAAACTAAGATGTTTCAGCTGGTTTTTCTACAAGCTTAATGACTTGGCTCATGTCTGTAGTTTCAGGTGTGTAAAAAACTCAATTCCAAATGCATGGGAGCTCAGGGAAAAACGAAAAACTCATAAAGGCTTCAGTGGATGTTGCATTTATAAAAGTAATAAAGAAAAAAACCTTCACAAGAAAAATTGAACATAAACATGAGTTCAACTGGGACATAACAGGTAGGTTAAATGCTAGAATGGAATTTCTTTTGCATAACAGGAAATCTTTCTTACCCCAAATTCAATTCACTTTTCACCAATTCACATTTCTAATATAGTCTGGGCACAGCAGAAAACAAAGTTTGATAGTTTCCAACTCAGTATATTCTAAATAAAATTCTCTTTTCACATTAAGACATATCATTTTAAGAATCTTTTTCTTTGCTGAATTACTTCCAAAATTTATTTTTAGAGACTTTTAGGATGTTGTCAGTTCCTTACGTCGGAAAGAATCTGAATCTTATTCTCAAGCTGAGCAGCAAAAAAAATTCTATTAGCAGAAAGACAGCATTCAAATTTTGAGCTCCAAGGGAAATTGTCCATGGTGAAAATATACTAAGTGTAAAAAAATAAATGGTGGATTCCAGAAAACTTCCAAATGATCTATCTGGTTGGGTGCTCCAAAGACACTCTGCTGGGAGAAGTTGGGAAATTCAAGTGCAGACACTTCCCTGAGTGGGAACCAGACACACCACGGTGATTCAGCTCTGTTTTAATCAGCTTTGGAAATAAAAAAAAATCAAAATAAAAGCAGCGACATGACTCTATTACATTTATTACAACATCGGGGTAATTTCCTCTCGTATTCAAAATCCTATTAAAACACAAATCATGCAATAAAAGTTCTACAAGCTATTTTTAATGCCAACTGCTACCCGTAGACTATTATAACTTAGAACATGGAATTGTTCTGCTCTGAAATTGATGAAAACCAGATGAGTTTCCTTCCTGATCAGGAGGGATGAAAGCTGGGGGTGCCCTGGTAATACACACTGATTCAAACACAGAGGGCTTTGTGCATTCAAGACAGTAGATTAGTCTTATTCTAATTGTTTCCACACCTCAATCCATTGTCTTCTGTATTTTCAACAGCAAATCAGATGGAATTACTTGATCAAGGAACTGGAAGCACAGCACAACTGGTACACTAATTAAATTCATTGGGAGATGATGAGAAATGCAATATTGAGGGAAAATAAACCACATCTCTTCACTGTGCAAGTAAAACGGTCTTACAAAAAATTAAATCTTCTGCTGTTCCTCATTTTACAAATTCTTTAATTCCTCTCCTTTTACTTTTAATGGTCAGTACTAGATTAAACTTGCACTTAGAAGCCATGGGGACACTCAAAGACAAAAGAAAATGAGTACTTGATAACCCTGCCTGCTTATTGAAAGGCAAATTGAGCAACACATTAGGCAGATGTCAGGCTGAAAGCTCCCCACTAGAACCAGGCAGATATAAACATTTAAAAAAACCCCTCAGAATATTGAGCTTTGTTCTCTAAAGAAAGATGTAAAGAAGATACTGGAAAACCCTTCTAAAGGCTGGAGAAATCAAAACTATCCAAAGCACCACAGAACAACCAGGAGGGTTCTCAGGCAATCCAGCTTTGGGATCCAGCTTGGCACAACCTGCATCCATCTAAATGTACAATTAAATCAACTCCTCTTTAAAAATATACTCTATGTTATTAATTAGATTTTGTTTTATTAAATATGATCTATATCTTTAACCCCACAATCAAGGGCAGAGTACCCCTTTATTTTAAATGAAGCTTGAAGGTATATTGGATTAAGGTGTTCAGAGTTTCTTTTACTAGATAATAAACATGAAGTAATACATGTAAATTTAACTACTACTCCTTCAAAGTAACAAGGCCAGATGATGTCTATAAATCTAGAACTGGATTCATGCCAGGAGTGTGCTAGAAACACCTTACAGCTCACAGGAAATAACATGGTTCCAAAACAGTTGAAAACAAATAAATTCTCAGCTAAAAAACCTGTTACTGCAGACTAGAATGGTTGCTACCAGGATTTGTGATTAAGTTTCCATTGCAGTACTGTTGATATTGTCAGAAATTTCAGGAGAAGCTGAGCTGGTTCTGGCATGCCTTATTATCCACAGTCAGCTTTCAGATACTTCATACCTGAATTATTTTCAGTATCAAATTTACAACTCTCATCAATCTCTCTCAAAAAAAACCAACAAACAACAAACCCACCAAACAACACAAAACAAATCAGAAAAGGTCCTACATAAATATGGTTACCAGCAAGTTTTTTCCCTGTATTTATTCTTATTAAGACATTAAACTTGAGTCTAGAATCCACTTTGAATGGATGTTTAGTTGTGAGAAAATTTGTTCTTTTCAGACAAGATCTTGGCTACCTTGTCATGAGATTAGGTATCACTGGAATATGCACTGGTGGGAATGTGCTGACTTGTACCACTGCAGCCTTTATGCAAAGGCTGAAGCCCAAATAAATTTCTTTTCTCTGGCAAGGGCTGGATCTCAAACGGCTTTTCTCACTTAAACCCTCCACATAGTGATGCTTGCATACAGAGTTTAAGTTAAATATTTCATCTATTGCGTGAACATCTGCATCAGAGCACTAACAAAAAACACTGGATAAGTTGCAGGAACATTTTTCCTTTTGTATTCTTGCTGAAGCAGAAGGAAGTGTGCTTACGAGGCTGTAAATACCTGCAGTTTGGAGAGTTCACTGGAAAGTTGAAATAATTACAGGATAGGAATGTAATGGGAAAAGTGTCTTCCCCCAAACAGATGGCAAAGTAATGTATTCTATACAGTTAGCACATTTGAAGGTTCTCTGGGAATTAGTTCAAACAAACTTGGAAAACAAGAATGCAAGCACAGCCAGGCAGAGGAGTTCTAATGCTGCCCTCGTTTGGGGAAAAGGACCGATTGGGTGAGAGATCTGGGTGTCACCTACTGCAAAGACCAGAGCAAGTGAGAGCAATACTGTGGAGAACTCTGCTGACTCTCATCCTGCTCCAAGATGCAGAGAAAAGAAGGGTTCATATTCAGCAATGCACTTGGAGCCAGTATTTTGCTCTAAATGCTATCTTCTCACTCTTCGGTGAGGGCATGCTATAGAAAGTTCAAGTAGAGGTATAAATATTTTGATTGGCATTTGAAATCCATTTGAGACCTCGTGCAAGACTAAGATCCAAAAAAGGATTAATCTTGTCAAACATTTTTTCATACATATTTATGTAACATATGAAAAGCTGCTTCAAAGCTGCTCTGTTACATGGAGGCAAAAATGAATTTTCCTGCATGAAGATGAGAGCAAAATAATTTCACATCCATCTTCAACCACGTCAACTGTTTCCAGCATCGTGGCAATTATTCTTTCACAAACTCAGTTTCTCCCTTTGGTTCTCTTCCTCAGGTACTGTTGGTTTGCTAGCATCTGTGCAAGTAGAGCCACGTTCCCTGTATCATGCTAAAGTACTGATGAGAAACCAGGTTACTCAGCTTCCAACTGATTTATCAGCCAGAGGACTAGAGGCAGAGCTCTTTCCAGCACAGTGATCAACCCTGAGGAGTTTCTTATTCAGGAGAACAAAACAATTTTGAATCAAGACCAAGATGTCCTCAATGGGAAGAGTTGACTGCGAGAAAGAACGATTTACATCTTTGCTTTCTTTTCTCCCTTGACAATTTCAACTTGAGACATTTGGTAAGCTCTGATGCAACCCAATCTCTTAGCCTTCTATTTCTAGCAGTCTGTATTTCTAGCTCAACTTCTACTTGTTCTCTTCTTTTTGCAGTTCCCTGACAGTTAGTTCTGTGAGTTAAAAGAGCAAATGCTTTCTTTCTATGAAAGAACACTCTAAAGATGAGCAATTCTGTTCCAAGGCCACAGTTGCAAGTTTTGCTTCTTGAAGAGGACTTGCAAACCAGTCTCTCCCCTGCCCATGACAACTGTTGCAGTTACTGGTGTTCCTATGTGGTTTGTCCCCAAGCCTCAAGTCTAAATGAAGTTGTCAAAATTAAGTTGTTAAAGAGCAGTGGATTTGACTTACTCGTTCAGCTGCAGGCAGAGAAGCAGCTCTATCAAGCTTAATCTACTATTAAACATTTGTGGCCAACAGCTAAAAAATATGATCCTTAGAAAGTTAATTGGGAGGTTTTGTCTTTCCTCACAAGAAACTGCTCAGCAGCTCTTACTCAGGATCACTCAACAGGCAGGCTCAGCTCATCCAGATTTCAGCTGCATTTCCCTGTGCAAGGAGTGATGCTTTTGAAGATGAGATGGAGCCTATTCTCCTCCAAGAGGAGCACTAAAGGTTTGGGCAATCAGCAACCGAGAAATCTATAGGTACAGAAGTTTGTGATGGGTTGCTAATGCTACAGAGCAGATCACAACCTAGAAAGTCATAGAAATTAGGAATTTGTTCATTCTACCTCTCCTCACCCAGTGGCAGACTTCATTGCCATTTCCAGTAGAGTTAGAGAAAATGAAATTGAGAAGCAAACCACAGCTGACAAGGTGTGGGTTTCAGCTCAACTTGTTACCACTGTGGCTCTCCTCTCTACCAGACCCTGTACCTTCAATGAAGAGCTAGCCTATCAAACAGGTATTTGTTTAATGGCAACAGAAATCGATTCTAACTCGGTTTAAGGTTTTTCCTTCAAGTTCCAAAGTAACCAAAATATTTCCTCTTATTCAGTGTGAAGTGTCTACTAGGGATTCCTCTGGAAGTTTTAATCATATGTAGCTGATCCAGACATCAGTACCAACCGTAGTAAACTGCTTCAGAGTGTGCATACCAGTACCATGCTGGCTTGAAAATGACTGGGATACAGAGAGCAGATGACTGAATTATTCAGGCTTGTTGATAACACAAACAAAACCCAAAAACACTCTTCCCCCTATTTCAGCTCCCAACTCGGTCAATCTTCTTGGGCCCCATCTTGCTTTGCAAGTTCCAGTGATGTGGCAGCATGTTGCCTTGGTTTCAGAGAGGCTCTGCCCAGCAGGTCTTTCAGATCTGCCTTTTTTTTTTTCACCTGACAAGGGGCCACTTGGATCAGTGAGATGGAAAAAGTCAGTTACTAATTGAAGAATTTGAAAGGTTTCCACAAGTAGGAAAAAAAAGAAAAATAATTTGTGCACAGCATCAAGGGCACAACCCCAAAACTGCCTGTCAACTATAAACTCATTTCTCCCCAAACTATTATCAGGCACAGTTTGTGTCACACACTGCTCAGACCAATCTGACACATGAATAGAAAGATGATCATTTACAGAGTGGAATTTTAACCTCTGAATACCATGCACTCGTGTTATGCCTGAACATATATTTTAGAGCTCTACCAGATAAATTGAGGCATTATATGCCATATTATCTCTATGCTCATTCTATTTCTGTTTCATTCAGTATAAAAAGCACATTTGAATCTTGTATTTTGGGTGCTATTAAAGGGAAAAGTGGAAAAACATTGAAGCACTTACAACCATCCTCAGCAATAGTTGAAATAAAGTAATCAAGGTATATGAAAAAAGTATTTTCTGGTGTAGTATCTTTACTGTTGACAAGTATGTTCTGCTTCTTGGGCTACAACTTATGTGAGTGATCACCCATGACACTTGCAAATGCTACAGAACAGTTTGACCATTAGAATAGCTTTTTCAGAATGAGATTTCAGCTTTTGTATGAAGTCATTACTAGGAAAAGGATATATACCTCCTCTTAAAATAATTGATAGCCTAGTAGCTGTCGTGAATGGCAGAAACAAGAGTGATAGACAAATGGGATTTGCACAGGGAAAGGCTCTCAAACATGTTAGAGCTGCTTCTCTCCTTACAACAGGGAGAATACATAATAAAACAATTTTTAATTAATCTGAAAGGCTAAAAATGTTGCTTTTATTTGAGAGGAATGAGGTTTTCCTCATTGATTTCAGCTTGTTATGGACTTCTCTTTAGGATCATAGAGAGCCTTATAATTTCAGTGCATGGATTCTTCCCTCCTCATTTTAGTTATCTTTCAGAGAAACCATGAATAACAGAAGTATTAGTGTTTCACTTTTCTTCCAAGCTTGAGAACACTAGAGAAAATTAGAAACTAAATACAAGAGTCCATTGGCAAAATGCACATCTTGACCATTCTCATACACTTTACCTGACATCAGCATCTGAGGATGCAATATTTTTAAGTATTTTGAAACAACAACAAAAAAATAAAAATTATATTACTGCAGTCTGAAGTTCTCATGTAGAAATAAAAGAGTAGTTGCTAATAAGGACTAAAACTCATACATAAACATTTAGCTAATTCCTGGAGTCAGGTGTAAAAAACAGGATAGTTTGCAGATGTGAATGCTTAAAAAAAAATACATAAAAAGCACAAAATAAAACAGCCTTTCCTGAGACCAAACCCTAAATTGACTTGTTATGCTCTACTGTGGTGAATATATGGCTGTTAAATTCATTACTACACCTGGTGCAGCTTCATTATAGCAGCAACAATTTAACACCCTGTAGTGACAATTCTAAATAGAAAATTAAATTATACATTTTCTCTAGTTCAAGCTATGAAAACTATCTATATATACACATAGCAATAGAAAATCTCTTTGAATAATAGGTTTTCGTGCATATTTTTTTTTTCCCCCCACAGGTATAATAGGTCAACTTCAGCAAGATAGGAGTGGAGGAGAAAAATCATATACTTTAGATATTGTATCTGATAGGTAAAGTACCATCCAAGGGCAATTGTATGAACGAGAGTGATTAAGGAAATGGAGAGCCATAGTGGAAAGACTCAAAGCAGTTACTGATTGATTAATCCAGAGCTGAGATTGATTACCTTAGATAGGAGATGGAAGAAAACACATAAAACAACAACTAGTGTGCAGGTCAACAGCACAGCTCTGCTTTCAGATGCTGATGCCAACCAGGGCATCCCCAAATATTAACAGCAGCACTGCTGGATTCAATTGCATGTTTTACAGAAACACATTCAAGCATCTTGACCTTATCAACAGGTTTTTCCTCTTTTGAAGACACAGCAGCACATCCAGGCAGGTCTTGACAAAGTCTCCAGAGAAGAAGATTCCAGAACCTCTCAAGAGGTTGTTAAGCTGTGTGAGAGCTTCTATTTTCCTGTGTTTTAGTCAGAGATTTTGATTAAGGACACAACTGGATTACAGGAATAAAACTTTTCCCTTCTCTGGCTCCACCAAGGACAGAAGGCAACTTTATATTATTTAATTTGACCTCCTTTTAAACACCCATTAAACTCCACAGATCTGAACCTTACTTTTGAACAACACAGGTGACCTCTGGTCATTCAGGGGCGAAATAAGGAGATAAACTCCTCTGCCCTGTTAAAGGACTGGGCTACCCAGAAGAGCCTATAATAATCTAAATTTAAGAGCCTATAATCTAAATTTTTCAGGCAATTTATTTACAAGTGCTAGAAGAAGCTATGTGGGAAAGACAGTGAATGATCTTGTTAAGAGCCTCTGGAAAAGTACTAGAAGATGCTCTTGGCTGCTTGAAAAAAATATTCTCATCAGGTGCAAGTTTACTTCCCCAAAAGTGAAGCTGAAAGCTTATCAGATTGGCAATGGATTACCTTCCTTACAGTCATGTAAGTCATTTAGTGACACTGTGTTGAAATAAGATAAGACTGGGAGTAATTAGATACTTATTTAACAGACAAAACAGCAGAATACTGCATGGAACACAGACTTTCCACCATCTGCTGCAGGCCCTTTAAAGGTCATCTGGATCACCTGAAGTGCACATGTGCCTCTGTAAGCTTAATTAAGAGCTCAGTGCAGAGTTTCACAAAGCAACAAATCACTAATCCTCCAGTCAAAACCAGGCAAATACATGTGTGTTTAGCTTAATGCCTTGCAAGGCTGCTCTTCAGAGGATTTTACCTTGGTATGATGCTGCTGAAGCCTGGAGGGGCTCACTAGAAGATGCTGCTGCATTATCTCACTTTTCAGATATTCCATCCAAATCAAGTAAAAAAAGTCAAGTCAGCACTACACAGTCTTAATATTTCTGGAAATCTTTTTTTCATTAAGGAAAATAAAATAAAAGGCTGGTGATTTCTAATAACATTTCCCTGATGCCTGCAAAATGCAGACTAACTGTATGCCAAAAGAAAGCACATCAGTTTCTAAAGCCATCTTAGCAGCTTTTGCCAGTTCAGTTGCCTCTCTCTGCCCTCCAGCAGCCCCTCAACTTCCTTAGTTAGGGCAGCTCACTTGGGCTGGGGCTGCATGTTCTGCACCTGGGAAACCTCAGCACATCTCCTGGACACCAGCCCTTCTGAAGCAAGCATCACAAACGTGTCTCTCTCCAAGGATGTCTCTGTCTCCTGATGCACAAGGGCACAAAAATCCATCAGCACTGTGCTTTGTTCAGCCTGCAGCACAGCAGCCACTGTTGGCAGCACTGGAAAACACCTGGAACAGCTGGAAAATATTTTAATCCCACCACAAAAAAAAGACAATATCCTAACCCTGCATTATCATCTGATACTCCCTTTTCTTTTTCCATTTAGCTTTTCCATAGTATTGCCAAGTAGATGTAACTCTGGGTTTCTGAAGTGCCACCCTGCAATACACCTAAATGATGCAGGAATTACCAACTCCCAGGGCATGTGGAGCTTGAGGCCTTCCTATACTGGGTGAAACATGGATGAGCTTCATAGATTGTGTTAGCATTTCAGTCACTAAAAGAAAATAAAGAAGTAGTCCCATCCAGTTAAACTTATTGTTAAAAATGGCCCAAGTTCAGTTACTTTGTGATGGTCCAGAGAGCACTTGGCTAAAAACAGGTACAGTCAATAATATATATATTATTGTGCAGCTGGACAGAGTTACACACCCTGACATGAAAAAATTCTCACACATATGCCTCAAATAGGAGGGAAATCCAGTTAAATACCCTAGAGTCAATGTTCTGCTTTGTTTAGCCACAAGAATGTTTTCTGAGCTTCTCCCCCTACAGAGCATCAGCAGCATTCAAGAACTCCAAATTGTTTTTAGGAATCTTGCTTGAATTAAGTTTCTCAGACTTACAGCATGGTAATATTAAAATAGAAGCCATTAAAAATGTAAAAGCAAAGGCATGACTGCAATGTTCCCAGTGAAGACTTACAAAAGCATTTAGGAAAACCTTCTTCCTACCAACCTACATCCTTGCTTCATTTAGGGAGGTTTTAGAAAAGCTGGCTTCTAGCTTTTGAGGTTCTCCAATAACTTGAGAAAGAGCTGTAAAGAGATTTTTTTTAAAAAAAAAAAAAAAGGACTTCCACGTATCAAGCTTGAGACACGAAAAACTGAAACTAGTTTTCCTAGGGGAAAAAATATATATATATATTACTAATTAAAGCTACCATTGAGACTTTCCTCACAGCTCTCCAAGTCAAAGGCATCTACCTGTAAAGGTGAGATGAAATTGCAGCCTTCTGCAAGCAGGAACAGCCTGGCTATTGAGGAGCCAGAGCTGCTAACAAGCCAGCAGCACCACCACAGAGGTGCCAGGACAACGAAAAGGCAGCAGCAGCTAATTCCAAGCCTAGCCAAGCTTGAAAGAGATGCTTCTCCCTCCCTCTGACAAATTATGGGAAGGCAGCTTAATAAAGGCACTTGGAATTGCTTGGGCACCTGTCCCTGCTCCCTTCAGCTTTATGGCACTGATCACAGCTCAGCCTTTTCACCCTTGCCTGGACAAGCTAGCACAGGCAGCTATGAAGGGACAGATCACTGCTCCTGCAAAGCACCAAGTGCCACTGACACATGGCCAGTCAAAGGAATTAGAGGAGCTCTTGCCCTGGGCTATTTTTAAGGATACTGAAATACTCTCACGGTGCAAGGCACCAGCTTCAGCTATTAAGGCTGTTTAACTTGGGTGTTCTTGCAGGTCAGGTAGGTTTAACCAAAGAGAATGAGAATTTGTTTTTATTGGAGACCAACAAGAATTAGTTACCTCTCGCTCATTGCTGGAGAAATTCTGGTGTGAAAGGAAGGAGACACCCCATGGGAGGAAAGAACTGATGTGCTGGCCTCTGCCTCCACATGGGAAGCTGCAAGGGAAGCTTTGTGGTGGTGGCTGAGGTGACACAACAGAGGTAGGAGGAAAGGGAATCCCAGCATAACTAAGAGCACATTGAGTAACCAGCCCTGGAGTCACCATCCTAGCAATGAGTGACCAAAGCATCCACGTGTCCCTTCAATGGCTACAAAGGGAAGGTCTAAATGGTGTTTTAAAGCATCTTTTTGTGAATATGAGCAGAAAGAGCTGTTCAGAACACGTAAAGCCCCTTTGTGACAGCACAGGGCATGATAAAGGATGGATTTCCAATACAGTTGTACAAAAAAATAAGTCTGCAGCCCTCCAAATCTACAATTATTTTCCCCATCTACTGCCTTCATGGATGGTATCAACACAACTTTTGCTTACAAAGAACACCTGCAACAAATTATAGCCCTTTCCTCCCCTCCTTAGTAATTACAATTAAAGCATTCCTACAAAAGTGTTTCTTGACCAAATAAAGTGATTTGTCATTTGTGCATGCTTAGAAACTCAGATACAAAAACATTTGTTCCAGCAGGCAGCATTTAGTCAAGGAAAAGAGAAAAAAAACCATTAAAATGGGCAAATATAAGCAGGTCAGTCTCCACAGAGTCTCAGCTGGAATGATAAATGGATCCCACACATTTCACACTCGGACTATTTAGAAAACAAAATTACCTGCTGGCACTTGTTTCCTTTACAGCCCTGCTGTTCATGAAACACAAAACCAGGCAAACCACAACCAGTGCAATCCCCACAAAACTCCTGACAGGATTATATGCATCATGCACAGGCTCCTTTGCTCCACAAAGCAATTGCAAGCTTTTTCAGCTCCTCTCACGGAGCAGGGCAGAAGAAAAAGGGAGATGGAAACGATGAGAAGGACCCAGCCACAGAGCAGTTATTGCAGCTCTGCCAAGGAGCACTCATCTGCAGTGACAGTGATTAATCTCCCCCTGTTGTCACTCACACGGGCTGAAATGCCACTCATTAGCAAGATGGCAAGCGAGTGACAGCTCTCTCCCCTCCAACAGAAGGTCCAGCCTGGGAGAAGAGCAGGGAAAAGGAGACAGAATGAGGGCAAAATTTAGGAAGATGCTGGGGGTAGAGAAAACAAGCAGGAGGAAAGGAATCAACCAGAAAGACTGGGGAAAATGGATGGCTGAAACCAGTTGCTCACAGCTGTGGCTGAGAATAGCAGGGGATTCCTTCATTTTGATCCTCATCTTTCTCCAAGCTTCCCTACATAGCCTTGGAAAAAAGTATGATTACCTCACTGAGCCTCAAGAAGCTTAATAACATGGTCTAAAGGAGGTAAAAAAGTCTTAGGCCCCCCTAAAAATAATCTTATGACACTGGTGATAGTTTCTGGGTACAAAATGGTACTATTTTCATGCACCTAACCCTACACATCATCACCATCATCATTTCTTGACATATCTGAGTATAAATCAGTTTATAATTAATTTTTACGAGCACACTACAAAGGAGGTAACACATCCAGGAAGTGTCTTTCCTCAGCATTTATTGTTCTCAGCTCTATCGAGCGAGCACGTTGGGTCACAGTTTTTGTCACAGCTTTGAGGCCAACACGGTGACACAACTGCAAGGGCCACCTGCCCACAGCAACCTGCTGGCAGAAGCAGATCATCACTAGCCCAGACTGCTTAGGAGCCTCTTGGCTGCTCCTCTGGCACCCGAGGGGACTCTGAGACCTCTACTCCTCAGTTGCTGGAGCCTGTCTATAGCACTCAACCCCACAAAACTTTTATGTTGCTTCTGTTGCCTCCATAAATCCCACTTTTATAGTTTATTGTGCAAAATATCGACCCCAGTAAATGCCAGTTCTATTTTACAATACTAGAAGAAAAAAAGCCTGTAATGATCTGCCTAATGACAGCATCTCGTGAGAAACTTTATATTACAACAATAAAGTGCCTGTTTGTTTAAACCTTCTGTTACTCTCCAGGGACTCATTCCTGTTGTATTGCACAGAACTCACATGTACCCTCTGATGGTTTCAGATCTGTTACCCCCATATTATCATTTAAAACTTTCTTTTAAGTACCTTTTCCCCCATGATACTGTGCAGCAGTGCTGAACACCAGAGGCAAAAGCAGGGAAACATCCTTTACACTCAACTATCAAGGAGATCAAGTTGCAAGCAGAAACATCCACTATGTGCAGATAAAATGCTTTTCATTCTTGGCTAGCACAGGTAGTAAAAGTGGTTACTTGTACCTCAGCCTCAAACACTTAGAGGGAGGAAAAAGGATTAGCTGTCAAAACAGTTGAAGTGCATCCCTTTGATGAGGATCAAAAGCAAGAGTGAACTTGGAATATCAGGTGTTAGTGCATTCCAGTGGCCTCTTGCAGAGGTGAAAAGCCTAAATTTGTGACCATGCAGTAGTGTTGCTGTGAACAGCAGAGTCAAGCTGATGTCTGATTCTCTTCTCCTAGGACAATGGATCATATGGAAATGTGTGTTTGAGGTGGACAATTGGACTGTGATGAAGAACTGAAGGACTGGAGTGCTTTTGGTTCTTTATCAGCTCGATTACCAAGCAGCTTCTGAGGGAGAATGAGAAGTTGAAGCAGTCAGTGGTGACTTCACAAAAACTTCAGTTCAAAGCCTGGATTAAAGCTTGTTATTTTAACAAAAGAAACCACCTCTTTGTAGTCAATAAAGGTTTGTCAGGGAGTTCACTCTGAATATGCACAAATTAATCTCGAGACAGCCACGTGAGCAGAAGAGTAAATGACTGGACTATTAAGTGAAATTACAATATTGGTTTGAAAATAAGAGGACAGGCTGAGAATCAAGACACAGGCAGGGATTATGAAAATTCAGCTGTTACAGTTTAAAGGCAAAATGGTGTGAAAGATCATTGCAACACTTCTGAGTCCAAAATAATGCAGACAATCAGCATGAAAAGACTGCTTTTTGTTACTATTCAGCCCGTTCTGTGATTAGGAGCTTGTTTGCTTGCTTCAGCATCGAGAGATCTACACTTGTGTAGACTCTTTTCATCAGTGCCACGTTAAGATCCCTGTCCAAAATAAGGCCAGACACCACACTGCCTCATGTACCATTTGCAGGAATAGTTTAATTTCTATTCCTTTGACATAAAAACGCCACAGGCTCCAACACTGGGAAAAATTACCAACACTAGCCGCCGCTGATTTTATTTCTCTGAACAAGGTTTAACACTCCTCAAGTTTTCTTAGACAAAAATACACTGCAAACAAGCAGCTTAGTTTAGGCAGAACTTGCATGTACTTTGATGGGTATTGATTTTTAAATAAATTATCAAATCCAGTTTTGGTCTAAAAAAAAGAAAAGTTGATTCTGATGGTCTTTCTACTGTAAATAGAGATGAAGTGCACAGGCTGGAAACCTAGAAGCAGCTGGAAAGCTCCACCTTGAAGAGGATGTTCAGGACCCACCTGAAACACCTCTAAGATTTCCATATGAAATCACTTAATTAATCCTGGAATGGCTCTGCTCATGAATGTGTCAACAAAATAAAAGATGATCATTTCACCCAAGTGTGTTTCATGAAGCTCATAATTACATGGTGGTGGGTTTTTTTTTACTGCATATTTAAGATATTGGTACTTGTATTTAAACAATAACTGGTAGGTGTAGCTCTCCAGAAGGAGATTTCTCAAAGCACAGTGGCAATTTGGGAAACCATTATTCTGGACATGCACGCAGCTTGGAAATAATGACACCAAGAGATAAGCACTCCAGAACTGAAGAGCTGCTTTCAGCAGGCTGAATTATTACATGTGGAAGATCCAGCCAAAATTAACCTCCAATACAATCCTAATTTATCTAATGAAAGTGCCATGTCTCTCATTCACACAGAAGTACATTTAGCAATTTTGCATCTTCTTCTGGCAAGAACTTTCTTTGGGTAACGACTGAAAGTTTCAGGCTTGTGAAAGCAGCAATTTATTCTCTGTCTCCTGTGACTAGTTCCTTGCTAGGTGCAAAAAAAAAAATAAAAAAAATAGAAAGGACTTTGGTATATGACAGAGTCAGACAATGAAGTTAGCAATTAAAGAAATGACTGTGTTCTGCATTGTTACATTCGATAATTATATACATTTATAGCCTCAAAGTTGGCTTTAGAGCATTTTACAGGGTAATATTGGCTTCTGATGGAGCAATTCTTATCCTTCCCATCCACAGCACTTTTGACAATGCCTTCATCTTCTACTTGCAAATCACCAGCAAAAACAAGTTCCACGTTAGATATTGTAAAGCTAAATCCATGAAGATGCAGCAGCAGGAGGATTTTTTGTTTTCAAGAGAGCCCCATGTTCTTAAGTAGGGCACAACTGAAGGACAAAGCCACACAAAACCCTCCAGGAATTATGTAACAACATGTTAATAATTAAAATTCTCGAGGTAAATAACAATAAAGCCAGCTGAAGTAGTAAGAACTCAGACAGAAATATAACTAGCTCTCTAAAATATTCTTTTAAAGAAACAGATTTACTATAATGCATATAATTGACAGTGGCATAATGGAACAGTCCCAAGCACTTGAGTAATATGGGAATAATGAACATTTGTGTACACATCTGAGCTCACTCGGGCTCTGCACTAAGAGATCATGACTACAATGAAATGAAACGAGACAAAGGAACCAGCCTAAGTAGTGGAAAACAGGTTCGAGATAAACCAATCCTTCCCTTTTAATCAAGTGTTTTAATTTTATAGTAATAATGTTGTTTCCTTATTTACTTTCCCCTTTACTTCCAATCGTAACTGGAACAAGCATAGATTATGTTAAGAATACTTACATATTAATTGAAAACACACAGAGAGATGATCTTAGTGGTGAGAGTGATAATGATGATACTGATTAGCCCATCCTCAAGCTTTCCAGGAAATATTCACCACCTCAATCTCACAAAGGGACTCCAATATGTAAATACACTGATTTTTATTTTAAATAGTAGCAATAAATGATTATTTCCTGTTCTTAAAATATTCATGAAATGCACAGCTACATTAAATACCATGTCACAGTGATATGATACGAGACATTAAAATTACTAATTAGTAGCTCAGAATAGCAGATTTCCACTATTAAAATATGTCAAAAGCTATTATTTGATGTTGCTAAACGTCCCATTGCGAGGAAAAGCCAATTAGCACCGAAGTAGGGGGAAAAAAAGCTATTTTAGAACATTCCAGCAGCAGATTTGGTAGGAGAACAAAACTAAACAAGAAACTATGTGTTCTCACTGAGGATGGGGAGGAATTACCAGGAGCAAGGACCAGAAGGAGAGAGGACCCTGCCTGGAGGGGGGGAATGGAGAAAGACTGAGGCACTGATGTGGATACACATGCAATGCTCACTTTAATTTTCACTGATTCATCTCAAGTGTGGTTTATTACTACAGATTACAGCCCTGCAGAAAGGGAAGGAAAATGATCATCAGTACTGGTGTTGCTCTTACAAATGCCCCAAATCAAAATGGCTTGGCCATTAATCATTATAATAGATCCAAACAGGGATTTTTATGCTACTCTCTCACCTCTCCTGCCATGTGCACAAAGCTAAGTTATCCCAGAGCTGTCACCAAGTTCTGCTTTGGTAGGATCTTTTTATTTCTAAATAATTTCTAAATCTGCTTTCCAAGCCAGTCTTCATTAAAACAGTTCCCTGTTTGCTTATTTCCAGAGGAAATTAATTGCCTGGCAACACTTTGAGGTACCTAATGCTCACCTTTCATCAATGACCAATTCTGAAAGCAAACGAGGCCAGCACTACCCACACAAAGTCCTAGGACACAATCAACACCCTCCTTCACTGAGACCTCCATCGATGGAATTTCACTGCTTTTGCCCAGACAAAAGACCAAAGTTCTGCAACCTGAGTGTGTTAAATGAAGGGAAAATCACTCTGATAGTCAACAAAGAACATTTAGATAGTCAGAAGAAGCTTTCTCTTTCAACACAGAACCTGTAGCTCCCACTCTTTGTTCCAATCAAGTTAATTCTGGAAAACAAGCCAAGCCCAAAGTCCTCCCCATTGCTGCAAAAGGACAGGGCCCAGATCTCCCTTCCTTCTCCTACAACTCCTGAAATGAAAACCAACATTAGGTAGATTCATCTGTTAGAGAAAAACTACCCACCAGTAGTAATTAATATCATTTGCTTATCCAAGAATTAAAAAACCTGCCACTTGCACCAGGACTGTTACAGCTACTTTGTTACATCCTCCCCAGCTCCCCTCCAACAACAACTTTTATTTCTTTCAGAAGTTGGGACCTACCTCTGTCCAGAGCAGAGCCACACAGAGAGCACCAAGCACTGCCCCCAGCAGCTCCCCAGGCTACCTCAGGCTGAGGGAAAGGAGCTCAGCTCCCTGCCCTTGGGAAAAGAACCTCACCTGGCTCCTCCCACCCACTGTCCTCATTGCCACCACCTGGGCCAGCTGCTGCCCCGCCAGCTCTGCCCTGGGACTGAGCACCACCTCCCAGCTCAGCTCTCAGCTCAGACATTTCACCTGCACAACCTACCCCAGGATCTCATGCCCCAACAACTGGGCCTCCCATTCGCTGAAACTTGAAGGGCCCTGATGTTTATGGTGTAGAAAGAATGTCCTAAAATGGACCACGTAAAAAAAATTTCAAAAGAAATTACAGCAAATATAAAATAATGTCTGCTTAGAGTATGTAAAGATTTTTGATAAGGAAGGAGTAAAGAGTAGGGAATAATTGGATAGGGTTTTGCTTCTCTGCAGTGCTTGGTTGGACTAAAGGATGCAATAAAAAAATAATTGCTTGGATTAACACCTCTTTAACACCCTTTCAAAACTGTGTAATTAGAGTGAAGGTGAACTATGGGAGAGTGTTTGCTCCTGAAATATTAGGGATGTGTTAGCAAACCACAGATCACAGGATTCAGGGCAGGGAGTTGGCTCTGTTGACTATTCACTGGAGCATCACTGTGTCTGAGGTGATGATGTAGCTCCAAGCTGCCCTTCTTTGGGCTTATTGATAGAGTTTGAAGTCATGGCTTTGTGAGTATTTCCCATTTAAATTTAATTGTTGTTGCTTTTACAGAGGGTGCATGTTTGATGTTGGAATATGAACCAAAAGAGAGGGAATGCTGAAACTGTGTCTTTTAGCTGTGTTCTGTTAGTGTGAATGTGCATTTATTTTTCTAATCTGTTTTGATCTATCTCTATCTTCATGCACACACATATATAAATATGCAAATATTTAACTATTTACCTCTTTAATGCTTCTTATCCAAAAAGCAAACATTTGTTAGAAGCCCCTCAAATATTACAAAGTACCTTCATCGTGCTCTCTTCAGTGAAATTCTTTTAATTCATAACAACTGAATGTCTGATGGGATTCACATTTGTGCCTCCAAAACTGCACACTCTTGTCCATCCCAGAAAGCAAGCTCATCCCAAACTGCAAAAAGCAAGGCTTTAGTTTTGCAGTTGTTTTTTCCAGTGATTCCGATAAGGTCAGTGTGGAACGAGGCATTGGTAGGTGCCTGAAGGAGTGTGACACCAGCACTTGGAGCAGTGCAAAGGCCAATCTGCATGTGCTGCCTGTGACTCCTCTTCCAGGAGCTGTAAAGTTATGAAAACTTGGGATAAAAACCACCCCTGCAAAACTCTAACCATGCTGCTACTGAATTAAAATAAATGTTCATTTTTATAGTCTTTGATTTATGAAGATAAGAGGATTTTATTTGCTCTGAAAATAAATCACGTGCATTTGCAAGACTGAGGTCTTTGTCTGGGTAAAAATACAATTATCACATCTAGATCTATACATCATGCTCAGATTGTATTGCATATATGTGCAAATGATCAAAAGATGTAAAAATAATTCGTGAAAATTTCATTCCTTCTGAAAAGCAATCCAAAAAGTGAAGAAAACATTGGGCATGTTCTTTTTATGTCTTAAGGGGGGCATTTGGCTTGATGGATTTTCTCTTCCCAAGCCACCCAGACTTGGTAAGTCACTTGGTTTGTGACATACCAACTTTTCCTGGGGTTTCCTTGTCTGGCTTTGCCTGCCCAGGGAGCTTTTGCTTTACCTCTTAAACCATCTTCACCTCACCACACGAGGTGTCATTCTTTTCATCTGCTCCCCCATCCCAGAGTGTGGGGCTTAGTTGCCAGCTGGGGTTGAACCACAACATTCATAAATGTGTATGTTTGGATTTGGAAATATTTTTCACTAGTAATTTTTTGCTTTACTATTGGATTACGAGTCAATAACTGTTTGTTTTTGTTCTTTTGTTTTTTTTTTAATTAGTGAAAATCTTTCTTAATACTTTTAGGCTACTCTTTAAAGTAACCTATTTCATGGCAATGCCTATATGTGAAAAATGTTTTTATTACAGCACTCTTCTTACTTGAAAGGAAACCACAATGAACTTCTGAAAATCTCCTTTTCATGTCTATCACAGGGCTCCATTAATTCCCACAGATTAAATATACCACTGATTATGTATGCAAATTATATTGATAAAATAGTTACGTAGCTGCATAACAAATAACCTGATAACCAACATTAGGGAGACTTACTTTCCAGAGCAGTTAAACTTCATACCATTCCATCCTTTCACTCAGTCCTGTTGTATATGGCTTATATCTCTATAAAAATCTTCAACCAGTGCAATTCCAGTTTTCAGGGTGAAAAACTTCACTATTTATTGAATACACTGTTTATTTAACAAAGTAGAAACCAGACGGGTGAGAAAATGCTCCCTAAAATCTGCTTTTTTATTTTAGAGGTAATTCTAACTTTTCATTTTTATGAAAACATTATTCAGATTTTGATACTTCATTGCAGTTACATAAAGAAAAATAGCAAATTTTTTTTTTTCTTGCCTGTGGGATAACATGGAAAATTTGTCTATTATTCATCCCTTAGATTGAGGCAAATAGCTAAGTTATTTGGTCCAGCAGATAATATACCTCTTACCAGGAATATAGAATAGAGAGAAATTTGAGAATAGGATTTTTTAGGAGTTAATATTTCCACTCCACAATTATTTCACTAAAAGAAAAAAATAAATATCCATGTTTGTAAATCATATAAAACTATAAAAAGCAACCCATCAAACGCTACACTAACGTCTCTAGAGTTCTGCCATCAGTTTAGGAAGGAATTTGAGATTTTATGCAGATATTTGGGAAGAGAAGACAACTTTTGGAGAAATCTAGACAAGATTTCTTACGTATACACCACAAGCTTGAAATATTTGTAAACACTGTAAATCTGAGTATCTCAAGATCATCCTTAGGCTTCATTTAAAAGGCGAGTTGGACATTCCAGTCAGTTAAAGTCAGGTGGGACTGCAGTGCCCTGTGGTGGGAGGGTTTGTGCTCTCCTTCCAGGGAAATACATCCTTTTCCATTTCAGTGCCAGCTCACGTTTAAATGCTGATTTATTAGCGAGCCTGAGGATGGAAGAGACAATGTTCTGCAGTGAACAAAAAAGAGCAAAATGCCCAATGCGACGTATTTCACATTTTAGACATGGCAACAGGTGCTCCAGCACATTTCCTTTCTGAGGTGCAAAGCCCAGTTTTATTCCCAGAATCTGAGTGCTTTCAGGTTTGGTTTAAGCTGGTTGTGCGAGCAGATGGCTTCCCAAGAACTGCAGCAGCCTGATCCATAAAACACTCCCATGCTTGCTTTACTTCTGCTTCATTTATAAACTTAGAGGGAAGCAGATGCTTATGCTCACTGTCAGCCTGGGAAATGAAGCACTGAGCTTCTCGAGGCAGCAGACACCTCTGCTGTATATGACTGCAGATGCTTTCACCCCTCCTAACTCAGATGTCTGGCCTGCACGGAGGAGGTACTGACCTTCATTAATGATACTGAAGGATTTCCTACCCTTGCTGTTAAGCACCTGTAATGTAAGAGCAAAAACCAGCCAAGGTGGCTATTGTTCCTCGACTGAAGGCATTGATTCCATGGGTGAGTGGCCACTGGAAGTCACCAGGGGTTCAACGTGCCTTTGAGAAAGAGAAGAGCTGTGGTGGGAACTGTAAGGAGGGTGTCCTCTGAACTGACAGGGTAGCCACAGCAGTGGGAAGCTGAGGGGAGCCAAGTGGTGCCACGCTGCTGACTTTGCACAAACGGGGTGTATCCGGGTTTATTTGCTTTTCCTCCAGAGTTTTATTACATTTTAAAATTTCTCTATTTCTATTCTATTGATTTTCCGTAGTAGCGAAGGCTGAATTAATTTTGTTGTGTGGGTCATTTGCTGTATCAGGAGACAAATTTTGCCCGTTAGACATGGTTTAGAGGAGACAATGCAAGTCTAAATGTCTGAGGTTTGGCAGTTTACAAATCAATTATTCCTGTTAGATAGCCAACTGCTGCACCAACTGGGAAACAGATTATATCAGATTACTGCACTTTTAATTAGCTGAGCGTGACGAGCAAGGTTTGGAGAGGAAAAGAAATCAATCAGAAACTGCCAAACTTGGTCAGCCAAGTACACAGTGCCACTGTTGAATTTTAGACATTGTTCTGAGGCAGAACTGGATCTCCTGGGCTCTGCAAGGGGACCTGCCTCACACGAGTGATCCATCTTAGAGCCAAAGGTTATTCTGGAGCAAATCTTTCCAAGCATTTGTTATAATTAGCCTCTGCCAACATCTGTCACAAAGCAGACTCTCAGGGAAGAGGGATGAGGCAGGGGGCACATTCCCCCATGGACAGGGTGGAACAACAAATGGGTTTTGTGGGGAAACATCCAGGTGAGGCTGCACCTCTGTGCACGGGGGAGTGCCTCTTGGCTGACAGAAATGCCTTGCTCCTTGTTCAAGGGACTGGTGTGCTTCAAAACTGAGTCACTATTTGCTTTTCTATCTCATTGGCTTTATAACAAGATAATTCTAGCAACCCACAGTATCCTGTCCTATAAAGCAAGATTTATGGCATGCTGTCTTAGAACCTAATTCTCTCATGCCTTCACCTCACACAGTCATTTGCTCTGTAAACTATATGTACAATGGCCTTACATCAATATGGTCCCTCATTACAGTGGCAAAGGGAAGTCAAGGTTAGCAGCTCAGCTGAATTCTAGCACAACACCCCACCAGAGGACACAGGAAAGTTTCTGCATTCTTTTAGGGGTACAGAAGCAGCGTGTCTCCCAGTGTGGCAATCAGGGGCTAAACTGTGGGGACTCTCCTTGAGTTTTACATTGTGTGTGGGCACAACATTTGCCAGGAAGGCACCCACGGGGGGACAGGGCACAGGAGTGTCCCTGCCAGTGCCTCTCCTGCCTTCACTGCTCTTCATTCTCAATCCTCATCTGCAGCTCTTGCTAATGAAGAAAGACACTAATTCTAAAGCAGACTGATGCCTCTGTACCATCCTCGTCCAGATACCTGGGTGACAAGGGCCTGGCTTGGTTTGATTCTGCCAGAAATGGCCGTTCAATCTCAGTCTAACAAAAGATTTATTGATGTTCAATGCTAATTATGTGGCTTGTCCCAAGAACTGGAGCATTGACTCACACTCTGGTTAAATACACACTTCAGAAAAGAGTTGGATCAGGATGACACTGCTCAGTCCTTTGCAAGGTCGAAGCATTGCTGATTAACTCTTTCCATATCTAGTATTTTCAGCTCTATAAGATGGAGAAAACTGTTTCTTTTTGTGGGATATTAACATATGCTGGCTTTCATGTTCCACTGGGTAAGCTCTGAGTCCAGTTCCACACGTTGAGCTTTTCCTCTGTCCCTTAAAAGAAAGATCCAGGGTGTGGAGATACAAACCCAGCACACTCTGCTCTTCTGATAACTAAACCTGCTGCATGTCACCTTTGTGGGTTTTGAGGACTGTGCCTGATGTTTGGCACCCAGCAGCCCCAGGTGGGGGTTCTGCTTTGGCTGGTGGTTCTTTGGGGCTCATTGATCGGCTGGGTGCAGCAGCAGAACTTCTTTGTCACTTCACTGGAATCTGTCTGGGTGTCTGCAAAGTGTATCATAAATCAATTCTTCTCAGAGGACTGCTTGCAACGAAGTCAATAATGGAGCAGGAAAGCACACGTGCTGGCAGAGGAGCCAGAGGGAGAGAAGGAAAAAAAAAGAAGAAACAGCCCTCAACATAAAAAAATAACTGAGCTGCAGCCAAGGTCTGTCCAATAGATGGTACAAGGCCAGGGTCCTTGCTCTCTTCTGCATCACCTCAGTGCTCTGGCAGCTAACACAGCACCCTCCCCAGGACACGTGCTAAAGCAGGGACCTCCTGATCCTTAAAGGGTGTTAGCTCAGCTTGGAAGACAATTTTCTCATTTCCCTGGTGTGGGCAATCCCCAGATTGCAAGGGTTACTTGAAGGACTGCATCTTACACCTCTGTAAAGTTCTGTGCTTCTCATTCCTTTTTGCAGCCCTCTTTTTTTTTGTTGTTTTTTTTTTTTTCACCTGATATTTATGTATTAACAGCTGCCAGATGTATTCCTACAGTGTTAGTTTACATATTACAGCTGGAATCAACTTCTATTTGTGCACAAGCTGCTTTGGGCAATGCCACAATACATCCTGTTATTGCTCCTGGCACTTCTACCTGCCTGTCACACCCCTTCTTCTTCCACCCAGAGTGCCCTGATCCTGGCAAACCATCCTGACACCCATTAACCTGACCAGACATGATGATGGGAAGGAGGAAAAGAAGAAATCCACACAAACAGACGATGTTCTCTTCAAGTCTTTGTCAACAGTCATTTGTCTGTGCTAAACCAATTAAGTAACATTAAACAAACTACCTTATACCTCAGAGAAACTCTGCATTTAAGCACCAATAATTTCCCTCCAGTTTAGGGACCGAGTACTGAAGTCATTAGTGTAATTTGCCAACCTGAGTGCAACTGCTAACAAAAATCCTCTGGGGTCAGCACAGATTTACATTTCCTTTCAGTTTGTTTTCATGATGAATATTAATCCTCTGTGTTTCCCAGTTTGAAGCTGTTTATTTTTTGGTTTTGTTCTCTTAGAGAAAGGTGGGATTTCAAAGGAATCTTGGTGCTTTTTCTCCGGGCCCTTTGTTCAAAGGTTTAAGGATTTGAGGCGATTCCTTCGAGAGTCATTAGTCCTAATTTAAGACAAATATGAAAGTTAATTAAAAGTTTAGTTCATCGACAGATAAAATAAACTTTACACTTATTCAGCCTGGAAAATAATGAGCAGGACTAGCTACCAGCTAATAAGCAAAGACTGATAAAAAGTAGAACTAAACTTTTCATCACTGTGGTCAGAAATTGTAGCTTTCATGTTTTGTTTTGATCTTCATCTTTTCTTATCAGCTGGTACCTCTCCACAGCCATTTCCACACCTCCCTACTTGATTACCAAGCACCAGCATAGTTCTGAAAGTGGCTGGAAAACAACAGGAGCTTGTTTCAGGAATTATAATCTTCTGTTAGAAGCTGAAGTGGAGATGAGGCCTCTAAAGTTGTAACATTTCCCTCTGGCAGCAGCCAAAGAAAAGAGAATTTGCTTTTCACTCTCTGTAAAGAGAGTTCTTCTTCCCATCATCCACCATGGCCTGGAGGGAATTGGAGTTTTTTGCCTAACAGGTAGCACACTTTGCAGATACATTTTTTTTTTACTTATGAAAGTCTATCAATTCTGCCTTTAAAAATAAACCCTGGGATTTGATAACTGCTTCCAAAAATATTCTTCTAACTAACGGGTTACATCGAACAGTCTTTCCCAGCACTTGGACTTGCAGGACAAATGTGGAAGGACAAAGAGTGCTGGACAAATTCCTTACAGTGAGGATAATGAAGCACTGCAGCAGGTTGTGGATGCTCTAGCCCTGGAAATGTTCAAGCCCATGCAATTTTGGATGGGGCTCTGAGCAGCCTGGCCTAGTGGAAGGTGTCCCTGCCCACTGCAGGGGGTTGGAATTGGTTGGATTTTAAGGTCCTTTCTGGCCCAAATCGTGCTGATTCTCTGATCCCTTTCCTGAGAGCAGGAGTTCAACTCAGCCACAGACAGCATTTTCTTTCCCCTGCACTGAATCCACCAGAACAGAGTCGTGGAATTGGCAGGGTTGGAAGGGACCTTAAAGATTCATCCAGTTCCAACCCCCCTGCCCTTGGCAGGGCACCTCCCTCTCTGTCTCAGCTCTATCTGTTCTTCTCCACACACTCTTTTCTTTCTCATCTTATTGCTAATGCATGCTGAAGAGAGCATGAATTTTGAATGCAGCAATCATCATTCAATAGATAGGTTTAAGTGTTCTAAATACTACTAAAATTCACAGAGGAAAACTTTTTTTTCTGCTTTCCTGCTAGTGGGGAAAAAAAAAAGCCATTGAAATAAAGTGGAATCAGTTTTTATATAATTATTCCTCTTGAATTGCTATTGGGGTTTGAATCTCACTACTCCTGTTATTACAACTCAAGATAAAATCCCTCCAAGCTAGAGAGGTCTCTTTTTTAATTGTTTCAGCTAAAAAGGGCTGTCCCATATATGGTCCTACACCTGATGCTGACCAATGGATGGAGTCATACACAGACACATAGTTTAGACCAAAAAATTCCCTGACTTTGCTTTAAATCATAGCCTGGCTTAGCAAGAGATTTTCCTAAGGTGCAGGACTGAATTAATTCCTTCAAATATATAACTCTTTCTGAACTTATAATGAGTTAGGAACTATCATCTGGGAGCTAATTTTCCTCATCTATCTACCTTGCAATGCCTGCTATGATACGGAAGATATTTTTAATGGTGGCTTTTGTATGGATTGACAAGGTTTGCAAGAGCCTGAGAAATCACAGAACATTTCTCACATCACAGGAAGCCAGGGTAACTTATTAGACCTTATGAGGAGTGGTACACACTGAGAATTCTTGCAGAGCTTGCAGGTGTTTACCAAACAAAAGATCATTTGGTTGTCATTTCGTATCAAAAGAAAATAATTTCTAAAGCTTTTGCTTACACAGAGTCCTGGCCAAAAGCAATGCCTTGACCTCAGGAGAGAGACAGATTTCTGCTGCATCTTTCCCAGCTTGACTGACAGCTCCAGCAGAGAATGCCAGGCTCTCAGCTGCAGGCCCAAGGGCTGTTTTACACAGGCAGAAGGTGAACACCAGCCAATTACCAACCTAAATGTGGACTCAGGAGAGTCTCTTCCCTGCACAGCCATCCTTAAAACACCCACTGATGTTCATATTTAGAGACAGTAATGTTTTTAGGGGGGAGGAAAAACCCACCTTCCATCATAACAAGCAATAGAGAGAAGCTCCAAGCCAATTAGAGAAAATGGACCACGGTGAGTCAACATTCAATAGCTCATGCTTTAGAAAAGTATTCACCTTGAAACAGTCAATATGTGCATTGCACATGGATATTTAACCGAATACCTCACCCGTAGTTTAATTAACTGTGCAAACAATTAACGGTGCTCCAGTACAAAGACTGAAAATTCTCTGTGCAGCTCAGGTGAAAACCTTGCATTGTCCAGAAGTGAGAATGGCTGGCACCACACATTGTGAAGAGATGCTTGCAGATGTCTAGGGACATCTCCTGCTCCTCCAGCATGTAGTGTTGAAAGCTTCCCAAAGGAAGGACAGCCTTAGAGGCTGCAATGACCACCAGAGCTGTCACTTAGAGGCTGTCACTGACCTGCTCTAGCTGCAGATGTCCCTGCTCTCAGCAGGGAATGCACTGGGTGAGCTCTGGTGCTCCCTTCCTCCCCAGACATTCCTAGGATTCTATTATTATCATGCACCAGTGGTTTTCTATTTTTATTTTCATCTGAGAGCCCTTAAATATTTTCCTGGGGAGGTACTTAGAGTAAGTGTAAGCTTTAGTGGACCTCATGGTCCATCCTCAGTCGAGTCTTCAGGATCTGTGGCTCAGAGGTGAAAAGCCCCTCTGAAAAATAGCTTTGGAAAGGCTTGTCACTTTAAGGGATGGACTGGCTGCTCCAGGTATAAGGGTGCCTTTTGATTTCCTTACACTTTCTATTTCTATCTGTGGTTAGAGTGGCTGAGCAGCACTCAAGCTGTGAAATGCCAGGTGGGGCTGGGAAGGCTGTAATAAGAGCATCCCAGCAGGCAGTGATGGTTCTCTGACAAGGTAAATGCTGCTTATCAGGGGGTTCAAATACTGCTGGGGCAGAGCACAGAAAGGGGAAGTCAGGAACTGTAAATAATCTCCTCAGCCACTGTAAAGGCAAGGCAGCCACATCCAGAGCAGCTGAGCTACAGGAACGGCAACAGAGTCTTGGCTGAGCTGCAAGAGCCAGCCTGGCTGTGTCTCCTCAGCCTCTGCTCTGCACGAGTTTAGCTGCATCCTCCCATCTCCCGGGGGCCTGTGGAGAAGATGCAGCAAGAGTTGACATGGGTGCTGTGCAGGGAACAAAAGGAGAGAAGAGGTTTCCACAGTCACTCACAGGGACATACAAGATTTAATCTGCCTGAGCTTCCCCAAGTTTCTGTCTCTCTTCTGGAATGTATTTAGGAAAAGACCAAATCTTCTGCAAAAATAAGTCTTTCCCCACTACAAGTCTGAAGTATATGAAATTATTTGCACATTTTTTCTAAACAGAAAAGAACTGTGTTTATTTAGTGTTACACTTCATTAGCTGACTTTCATATCTTGCTAACAGCCAATTGAATTGGTGACTGTTCTGTCAGCCTAAGGATAGGTGATTTAAAAGAGTGTGGATGGTAACAAGAGAATTGCCCTTCTGGGTGGTCCAGCAGGATCAAGAGGTAGGTGATTAAGAACATGGCAGATCAAACTGTCAGCTTTGCAGGTAACACTCTGAGCCATTCAACCTTCAAGATATTTTAAAATATTAACCCTAATGACACTTATTTCCGTTGCTGGAACTGAATGACAAGGTGGCAAAAAATACCCAAGTTCCACGGGAAAGCAAAAATATCTCGGAGCTATCATTCAGTCAATAAATGTTTGGATAAAAGAGTCTTTTGTGGCCAAATCTAACTCATTGCTGCCCTCTCTGCTAACACGTGGAAACCTCCCACTTGTGGCATCCCTGGCAGAAATTCCAGAGGGTTTGCACAGTTCTGTGCTGCTCCTCTGCACACTGAAGGTGCTAGCAGTGTTCTTTCTGTGCCCTCCAGAAGATCATCACTACAACCGGCCTTGCAAGTTCTCATTAAATTCAAGTGATCCCAAATTTCTGTTAAACAACAAAAAAAAATACTAAGGAGATAGAATAGATCACGGATTTAGATCTAGACCAAAGCATAGTTGAGGGAGGTGTTTTTTTCTTTGCAATACTAAAAATCTGACCAGATTTTCCCATGTAACTATATATACCTCTACACTAGCCTACCATAAAAAAAAAGCACTCTCAAGGTTGTATATTTTGCTTTATCAGTTTCTTGCTGTCTTTGTACAGATACACGGAGTAGATTAGCTGGACAGCCCTATCTTGCAAAAAAAGGAGTCTTTTAATTTTTCCTTTCTCCATTTCCACAGGTCCAGAATGCACTTTGGTACCATCATTACCAAGAGCAATCGTGCACTGAGGATTCTCCCAGAGCTGAGGCAGCCTCTGGAGCAAGCCACTTTTCTTGTTTAGGTTCTGTGCTTGTGCTCTGTGGGTTTGCTCCTAACAGGCTGTTAGTGTCCCAGAGGGAGAACTCCAAGGGGCACCATCCCCTTGTAAGAAACTAGAACACAGTGGCAGTTGAAATAGGAAATGTGCTGGAAAGATTCATTTGTGTGGACCCATGGATTGCAGATATCTGAAATGGAATTTTCTGTTCTATGGAAATAATTTCTTTCCTGCTATTTTTACCATTTGAATTCAGGATGAAAATCAGAAAATGCCATTTCTAACCCGGCAGAAATTTCAGTTTTTGCCTACTTGGAATAATTCAGAATATGTTGCAGCATATTTTCTGCATGGAAGACATCAGCACATTGGGTATTTTAAACACATATGGATTTTTTATATAGAATATAGGTGATTTCAAAGGAAGGCTCAAACATCCTGACTATTTGAAAAATGTCTTTCATTTTGGCTTAATCAATTTCTGTTACAGCTATCCTTATAAGAGCTTCATTCATTTAAATTCGGTTCGAGAGAGATACAAGACAGAATGAATCCAACAAGATAGATTCCATTTGTTTGTTATGTTAAAAGTAAAATCATTATTATAAATTCTGAATCTAAAACTCATCAGGAAATAATTGAATTTATACAGCATGATAAGATTTTCAGAAATGTTACCTGTGTTTAGTTATCTGGCTTTTCAGTATGAGTAATCAGCATTTCCAGAAATTAATCCTTCTTAGACTGAGCAGCTGAGATCACTAGGCATTCTGGTCCTTTTATTTTATTTCCCCATTTTTTTTCCCCCACTATTTGTTAGCATTTTACAAAGTAAAATAAGTAAAATACTTCCTTTTGTTCAAGTCACCTTTAGCCACCCAACACTTCCAGGGGAGGAGATTAAACTAAACAAAAGCTGCATGTTTAATATAGTGGCATAGAGGGTAACATTCCTATCCTGGCATCTTATCAAAGACTTACAAATTTTCAGTAGGGAGATATCATTTCTTCTTGTGAAGACCTCAAATAAAGTCAGCGTGTGCCAGAACCACGTGAACTTTGTGAGCATTAGAGGAGAGCCCCCTCCCTGCTGCATTTGCTGGCCAAGGGCACCAGTAATCCCCAAATTGGTGCTGGAGCAATGGGAACCTGGAGGAGACAGCAGGGTCTGCAGCTCAGCAATTTCAGTACAGAACACACCCCCAAGCTAGCCAGGCTGTCCTCCAGCTGACACACACCACTCATGCCTTCCAGTTTTTCTTCGTGGAGTTGTCAAATCCTCTTGCCAGGTTGGGTAACATCCTTCTGGGTGACCTGTGTCTGCCCCGTGCAGCTAAAATATTTCCTGGCTCTGCTGTCACCTTCCTGAGGAGCACACATGGAGCATGGGCAGCAAGAGCACCCACACCCCTGGTTTTAAAAGGAACCTCTGAGGTCCTGGGAGAAGCTGTCGAAGCATCTTTCTTTCGTTATTTATTTTTTCCCACATGGATGTAAATGAAAATGCCCTTGCAGTTCTATGTCATCATCTCCATTGTCTCCTCCAGCCTAACAAGTTGCTCTTGTGGATGCTTCCTAATCTGCTTTGGAGTTTAGAGTTTATTGTAATCAATTCCGAGTCAATCGGGTTAGCAAAGACCTATTTATTAGATTCTTAAGTAAATCTGTTTGATTTTGAGCCTGGCAGCCAAAGAGCTGAGTGAGAGGACAGAAAGTGCAGCATCCAGCAGCAGGCAGATAAAGGAAGATGCCCTTTGTCAGGGGTGGATGCTGTTGGCTCTCCCACAGCTCTCCTTTCAGGATATTCCAGACGTGTTTGCAGGCAACTAACTGCTATTTCCCCTTCCTTTCATCCTCAAAATCCTGCTTTTTTTGGTGGCTGCCTCACACCTATTACCTAGCTGCTTCTGAGTATGTAATAAAGAAGAGGCCAAGAGGAGGAAAAGAGGGAAGATGTTCCAACAAATCTTAGATCTCAGGGCTCCTTACAGAAATCCAGTGCTTGTGATCCCTGAATTCTCTCTCAATGCCACCTGTGATGATTTGCTTGAAGAGAGGTGGTAATACAGGGCTCTAAAGTTATGAATAATTCTGTGCAGAAGCTGCAGCAACAGTCCAGCTGTTGCTTTTACATGAAAAATCGTCCAATTATTTACTTGAAATTGCACAAATTCGAGCCCGGTCCCAGGTTTTTCTGGCATTCATCTGTCACACTGTCTGTCATAGGAAACTTCCCAGAATTAAAATCCACATCCCTTTAGCATCTCAGTGAAGTGTTGTTGGCCGGGGCTGTGCTTCTGATGGATGACACCAGTGACAGCTGCCAGAGAACACAGCTCAATTGCTCAGCAGATACCTCGGAGGCGTCTACAGCAACACGTAGTGCCTAAAAAAGAACCAATATATATCTTTCTGTTCATCAGTTTGTACTTGTACACTTTGTTCTTTAATACAAACCTTCTAAATCCAATTTCTCTGGAGTTCCTTATTCAGACATCACTGGTATGATTAATAAAAGCAGAACTGGAATTGACAATAGCTAGATTAAAACGCCAAGCCCAAGCATCAGGAGCTATAAATTGGTATAGATCTATTGACACAAGTATGCCAAGGGTTTGGCCACTCTTGTTTATAATGCCATTATTTCATTAGCACATATCTACTGACAGAATGCAGACCTCCTAAATCTGCTACTAAAGTCCAGGTAATTTTTAAACTGGCAGCTGATTTTCAATGGTTCATTTTATTATATTTTATTTTTCTTCTTTTTTTTCTCTCTTTTTTTTTTTTTTTGTACTTGATTTGTAGCAAGACTGATTTGTTCTTAATTTCTAAAGCAGACCTGGTTTGCACAGAGCTTAAAGGGATCTGTGAGCTTTTCTGCCCATATCTAGAGATGGCCTGTCACAAATAAGTGGATTTAGGAAGCAGAGCTTCCAGTTTCCTCCGAATTTGTATTTTTCATTTAGCTTTGGTCAGAATCAGACCAATTGCTTGAGCATTCAGCAAATTTGAAAGGAAATTACTCTGAGTAGATTCTCTTCCACGACAATCTGTTCTATCAGAGCATTTCCAACCAGCTTTAATAGAAACAAACAAATCAGTGTTTCTTAAAATTCAGGGTTATCATCAACAACCTTCAACTCTGCATCCCTCTAAAGTACTGGCAGTCCCAAAAAAAGAGCACGGAAGAAAACAGGGTGAAAAAAGCCAAGTGAGAGAGCTGAGCTGAAACTTCAGGTCAGCAGAAGAGGTGAAAGTGGAGCACAGGTCTGCAGCTCCTCATCAACGTCTCCAATTAGCAGTGCAAATTTCCACTGCACTCGTGGCAATGCTGTTTACCAACCTAAAGCTGTGACCACAGGGAGGGAGTCACATTGAGTGAGCTTCCCTTGAAAATCCAAGTTGTTATTTTATAATTAGCATAGTGTATATACACGTGTCCAGGACAGGGCTGTCTCAACAGCAGATTTAATTCAGCAGCTAAGCCCTGGCAGTCAGGGCACAATTTAAATACTCTAAAGCTGTTTATTTAGTCCCTGTTAGTTTTAGCACTGAGGAAGCTGACCAGACATTTGTACTTTTGTACTTCTATATCCCCAGCAGGTTCTACTCTTGCTTATTGATAAATATATTTGCTGTCAATTAATTTTTATGTGGGTTTTTTTTTCTTCAGGTTAATCAATAAACCAGAAAAAATAGAATCAGTCAACACAGTGTATGCATCAAAAATTTAAATACTCTCACTAAGTAATTTTTTTTAACTCTTAAGGTTTCTGGCAAAAATATGGGGATACAAAACTATTTCAACCTAAGCTGTGCCACTTCATGCAGAGATATTTGTATCTGTTGTTTGGGGGTTTTTTTCCCTAAAATATTGTTTAACAGATTTCTCTTTCTGTATTTAAACAACCACAGAGCTATCAGGATATGCAGCAAGACAAAAATTATACTGTTGGTATTTTAAACACTTCAAAGACTATAACTCAAAATACCAGTTAAACACTCATTTTCTATGCAGATAAAACTGGACTGGCTCCAGATAAAATCTCTTGGAGGTAGAATGGTTTGTGGTAGGGACCTATTCTTGCTCTCCACACTTGGTTATGGATAAAGATTAAGAACTTTATAAATAATATTCCTGTTAATTATGTCACACCAAGAAACTGTAACTTCCCTCACAGCAATTAATTTGGGCTGGATATCCCTGACATGCTTTTTTATCTTTATAATGGGTGGCTCAAACTTTGAGAGACAGTCTATACTAATTCACACTTCTGTTTGATAACATTAAAGCACGGGCTTTTGGCAACAAATTAATATCCATCAGGGATTTTGGAGAAGCTTACTGGGAAAAATTAAATATTATGAAGTGATGAAAGGGTTTGAAGTAAAAAAACAAAACAAAACAAAACGTAGCTTTTTTTCTCCAAAGTAACAACATATTTATTTAAATGATGGAAAAATAACTTACTTTGCTCGGTTGCTTTGCAAAATTTATGTGTCTTACATCATCTAGTCATAAAATACTTATAAATATTAAAAGATGCATACAATATTTTTCAGAAGTTTGTTTTAATAATTGTGTAGCTTGACTTTTATTGTTTGAACATGAAATTGTGGGCTTCCAGGATAGTTTAGCTCACCTTTTATTTCTTTTCTAGACAAGCCCTAGAACTTAGCCTAATATTTCCAATTTCTTTCTTTTATATAGAGCATTTTTTTTGTGAGGAAACTGGGGGCACTGGTGCTTACATCAGCGTGAGCATGTGCACAGCACAGCAACAAAGGCAGAAAATTGCTTGGTGATTGTGTTCTCTTCCTCAAGGAGACATGGAGACAAAAAGAATCCAGTCCCTAGACCAGGCACACACTTTGGGGGAATCACAAGCTGCTTTAGCACTTGCAGAATGTTCATCCTACTTGTGAAATCCAGAGGCATTGTATAGAGGAGCATAAAAAGCAGGAAGATGCTCAGTACCATGAACTGCTACTGCACATAATGGGAACAGACCAGGCAGCTTGTGTTTGATGAGATAACAGAAAGAGAATCACAGAGTACTGCTTATACAAGACTTATAAATGAAGAAGTAGTACCAGAAACAAATCTCCCCCTCAGTATTTTTCTGGAAGATTAGGGGGGGAAATATGGAAGATTGCATTTGTCAAGTTTGGGGAAAAGCAAAAGAAATCAATCTAGATGATGGTTGTAAATCTCTGAGTAAACCAAGTGGGGGGAAAATCTCCATCTCCCTTTAAGACAGACTGATAGCTAGTTCATCTAAAGCAATATGTTGCTGACACAAATTGCATTCTCAACTTGTTGCTTCACAAGTACTTTAAAATATTAAATATTCAAATTAAATATTAAAAGTCTGTTTAACCGGCTAGGTTTCGTGATGATGTTGGTTTAATGTCTCTGTGAAACTGGGCATTTTAATTCCACCTCATAAGAACCTATCAAGGAATGAAAGGTGACATTGAAATGTTGCTCTTGTGGTTCCCTGGTGTTACTGAAGAAATGTGGCCAGTGTGCAGAGAAGAACTCTAAAATACACTGCAGGTCTCCCTGTGATGACATCTCCTCAGGGGCCATGAGGACCTGTACAGAGGTGTCTCGGTGAAGCCTGTAGTCGTTTTAGCTGATAGATAAATTAGCTTCAGTGATTGCCCTCTGCAAAAAAATTAATAATTCTGGATATGTTTCCCAAGCACAACTACTGTACAGTGTGAAGCCAGAGTGGGGAGAGGTTGAGAGTGCACAGAAACACTGTGCAGTCCACATCACCTCTTTAACAAATTGCATGGTCAGCAGTTCCAAGATCCCACTTTGTGCATAATTAACAGCACTAGAGGTTAATTACAGCTACCCATAAAGATTCACTATGATTAAGCAGAGGGTAAAAGTAATCTGAACAGTTTAATTATTAAAAAAATATTATATTATATAGTCAATGTGATAATCACTGCACAATGCAGTTTATACCTTTTCCAAAACACCTTCTGAAACTTTGGATCTATTTTGCAGGTATTATGTGCAGGAAAATTTGTGAAAGACACTGTTAAATCCAGGAGATGGTGGTTTTAAGCATTTACAGCCTAGGGGGAACACAAGCAGCTGCACAAATAATGCAAAGGAAGAACAGGTCAATGCTGAACCTTGATAATCTGAAAAGAAAATGGATCAGAACTAGGTTGTGATTCTGCAGTGGTTTTCACTTCACAGTTGCCTTTCTCCAAGGTGCAGCTGTAGTGTTTTATCTATTAACCACCTTCTCCCTGCATTCTCCATCCAAATCTAGGAGACTTCAACATCTTAGTATTTTTCTCTGTGTCACAAAACTGGGCTCTAAATTTCCCAGCAAATGGAAAAATTAGATAGTGCTGTGTTCCTTTTTAAATCCTCTTGAAACCCTCTGTACATGGAGCAGGTAAATGTTACCATGGTAACAGATTAAAGTATCTTCCAAATAAATTTAACAGTTTATCTCTTAACAGACATTGTGAAAAAGAGCATGAGAAAAAAAAAAAAAAGAGAAAGGAGAGGAAGGAATTGTTGCTGCAAGTGTTTGAAAGCTGATAAGACTCCACTGCCTGCTTAGTCTGTGTCATTTCTACATGCTTTTAATTGTAAACTGACATTTCTAATCAGGCTGCAGAATTACCTGATTTATCTAGATGCAGGCCAGGGATTTCTCACAAAGGGAGTAGTTCTGTCTTCCTACAGAAAGACCCAAGTTTAAATTTTATCCTTCCCCATAAACTCCAGTCAAGAAGACATCCAGAGTAGCCCTGGGACATACAGGGGAAGCTGGAATGGGCAGGAGCAGCAGGGAATTAACTTCTTGGATGAAAGGTGGAATTGTTTCAGTGCTGTCAGACCCTTCCTCCATTGCATTGGGGCAACTTCACATTTTATTTTTTAAATTATACACATATTCTGCAATTCTCTGAGGAAAAAAAAGGAGATAACTCTTCAGATGTATTCAGTCAGAAAAAGATTTGGTTCTGTGCTAACAAAATCTTGAAAAAAGGAGTCAAACTAATCTTAAAAGTCTTGAAGCATTTTCATTTTTCTTTAAATGTAGAATAGGTAGGAAAATGTTTAGTAATTTATTTTTTTTTTAAGGATTGAATTATTTTCCTTTAGAATAGAAAAAAGTGGGAGAAGAGACCATTGTGGAATCTCATGTTTCCCACGATGGGAACCATAATAGGCTTCTTGTTCTTCAGTCAACATCTTTCACTCCTCCTGCAATCTTCTAATCCATTAGAGTTTATTTCAAGGCAAGACCAGATTTTCTCCATGGTATTTAGAATTTAACGTGTAATTACTTGTCAAAATTGCCACATGTACAGGAGACAAAAGCAACTAACAAAACTGTTAACAATTGCTCAGAAAATTCCTAATGTGAGCAAGACATATTCCTACTTCATTTCTATATAGATAGAAAATTTTGGATAGAAAACTATCCCAATTTTGTGAAGTGTAGTAATGAGCACAAGCCTGGACTCTTCAAAAGAATTATGCACAGCTTATTAAAAAATATTTATCTTCTTTCAGGTGGCTTTTTCATGGTGTTCTACAGCCATTAGTGTGTTTCAGTCACGTTGCAATCCCTGCCAAATGCAGGTGTATCAAGACTGATCCAAAACTGCTGATATTGGGGGAAAAACGTTCCATGGAATTTTGGTTCACTATTTTTCTCTAATAATAATCATTTGAAAAAAATAGTCCTTTGCCTCTCTTTGAAAACCATATTGTCCTTTCTCTGGCTTTCCATGCAAAACATTGTTCCTTTATGAAGTCATGTCAGAGGAAGAGATACTAATTTTCCTGAAGGGAATGCAGCACCTATTTTGCAGATAAGCCTGCCAGTGCAGAGGAAGAAGCCTTCAGCTTTAGATAAACAGTGACATATTCCAGCAGGAGGATTTTCAAGACAATTGTTGATTTTTTTCACCTCTTTTTGCTGACAGCCACACTGGCCTACCCACTGCTAGACTGACTATGACATTTGCCAGCTCCCATTCACAGGGTGCACAACAAATTAGTAGTTCACAAGTATTTAGCTGCACAAAATGGGAATGTTCATTCTTACTGCCAGAGCTGCCTTTTTTTTGTTATGCCTGGGTTTCTGGATGGGCTTGTTTGCCATCCCATAGCATTTATCCCATATTTAGTATTTATCCCACACTAAATCTGCACAGTACAGAACTACAGCTCAGATTTCCCTGCTGGAAAAAGTTAAGGCGTGTGGTCTGAGACATCTTCCCAGGGAAACAGTGGAATTAAATAAATGAAAGGCAGTGCAAACCCTTTAATAGCATTTAATTGCTAATTGGATGCTTAAGGAGTAAACAACTATTAAATAATATTGATGAAAGGTCTGTCAAAAGATGAACACGTTGTCTGGTAAGCAAGTGTGTGGGCCAATATTTCAATTGCTCCAATGTAGCCAGACACGATGTGTCTGAGTAATTCCTGAAGTCGGGCTTTTAAATGGAGCTGGGCTGGTTTCCAGACAGGAGCAAATCTATCCTCAGGGCTGTGTGGATAAAGAGCTCGGTGGAGAGCTATGATCGTTGTGCTTTCTGTCATTTCCCATTCTTTCAAACCCTGACATTTTCTGTTGCAACACTGCTTTCATCCCCTAGATACCACTAGACTTGGAAAGGGGTAGGATAACTCAACTGCTGGGCAAGGATTTGCTTCACCGTTACAGATTCCAATTGGCCAAATCTTCACATGGGTGGGATAAACCTTGGCAGGTCTTATTCAGGAGTTGCCTTTCAATTAGTTGCATGATTTAGTCACAGATAAGGTGTCTGTTTAACTGAAATTTTCTTAGTCTGGTGGTAAAACCAAGTATTTGTGATGATCTGTATATTTAACAGACATTAAAAAACCCAAATAAATGGGAAAGGTTCCATAACAACCCTTTCAATCGCAGGGTTTTTGCAGGCACCATACTACAGGTGTGCTCAGAACTGCAACCTGCTAGTGCAAACTCAGTGGACCCAAAAACATCTAACCAGAACAATTGAGTAGCCTTATTCATGTATTCTCTATGGGGAAGATACAGCCCCAAAGCTCATGTCAAATCTACTTCCAAAATCTGGTGTTGTAATGCATTAAACAGTGAGAATGTGATAGCATTCCTGGCTATTTGTTTGCTTTTCACCTAAGACAACGTGATAGAATTTGAGTAAACACACAGGCATATCCATTACAATTGAAAAATACTTATTAATATTGCTGGTGGTGCTTTTTTGGCAGAGGGAATGTTATTAAGAAATGTTAATACGATTAAATTATCCATAAATAGAAATTTTACTATGTCCGTTTCTTGACAAAATTCCTAGTACTAGGGAGGAAGAACACGTGAACAAAAATGTTTGTAGTCTAGATTTTTAAAGATATGTGTCTTTTCAAAGTTCTGCAGGACCCTAATGACTTAGATTCCACTATCAGAAGTGGCTTAGATATTTAGAGGTCTTCATACCACCGACTTTCAGGAAGAATTACTATACCATCAAGAGGTAAATGATATTCTAATATTTCCTTTCTCACAGAGATGTAACTCTACATAGTAACATGCCAGTAAGACAGCATCCATCTGGGATGAAAAAATAATCTTTTCTTCCCTTTATTTCCAAGACAGGAACTAATCCCTGCATTAGGTTCTGACAGACTTTATTTTGAGGATTAAATTTGCTCAAAGCCTTTGTTCATCAGAAATGCAGCATGTGATACAGAGAGGACTCTAAAGTGTTATCATAAGCTAATAAAAAGACAGGCATAATAAGGACCAAATCAGTAGAAACCAAATTTCAAAGGTAAAATTCCCTCTGCCTGCCAATTTTCTTTCTTTTTCTCTTCCCTTCTCCCACATACTCTTTATACTCCTCTCTTGGATTCAAACTCATTTCTTCACGGAGTGGATGAAAACCACTAACTCCCCTTTGCTAAGGAGGTAGAAGAACTAATTGGTTTTTTTGTTCACTATCTTGGCTGTTGGGTGAGCAGCTAAAACCCAATTTATCCAGTAATTGCTGCGTTCAGAAAAACAGCCTCAAAGCCTCACACGTTTTCCCCTTGTCTCTTGGGAAGGTTCACTCCTCATTCTTATGCTGATATGGCTCATAATACAGCTCCTTTGCTGCATTTATTTATTAAGAGTTTAGAAATTAAGACAGAATTGTAAAGACTCGAGACTTTTTTTCTGGTTTGAATGGACCATATTAAAACCCATGTTCACTGCTTGCCAGTAGGTATCATTTATGTTATGGTATGTTCTTTTTTACATTAGGAAGAAGATATATTTTGACATGTTGCGCCTGCAGGAATCTGCGTGGCCTGATTTAGTCTTAAAATGCAGTAAGGTCTCAGGTTGTTAGTAGGGTGCTCAGAAATTAGATGCTACTTCCTTACATTATCTTGATTTGACCAGTGTTTCTGTTTTGCTGACTTTATGACACTATCACAATGAGCTTCTAAGGTCCACATTAAGCAGCAAGCCCAGAAGATGTACAGACTAATGATTCAGCACTGTGCACTCCTTTTCCCCAGCTCATCACACACAGAGTACCTGGTAGGGCCACTCAACTCCTCCTCATATATCCTACTCAGGCTTACCTCGGGAAAGAAATGCACCTATTCAGGTATGTTAAAAAAAACCCAACTCAAATCAAGTCACTGTTAATTACCAAACTAGTCTTTAGAACATAGCTGATCATTTCAGCTTCACATCCTCTTACTATTTAACTTGCTAAATTATTCATGCAGGCATGCACACAGTTACATACACAGACATATAGAGAGCTGCCTGGGCTGCAAACATCTTCAAAATGATGCATGCCTGTCTTCTTCCTGCTTAATTTGCTGTGTCAGTTTTGTAATGCACTGCTTTCCTCTTAACATCCAGAAAAGAAAAAATACATTAATTGCCACATTTTTTATTTTTTTTTTTACAAAGGCTACAATATTATGGTAAAATATATTGTTAGCATCAGTTCTTGTCTCCACACTCAAAGTAATAAAACGTTTCACCCTCTTTTATGTTGCACATTAATTGAGGTTCTGAGGGAGCTGGGGAGCCAGAGTCTAGACAATATAAAACACCACCCAGGAATGACAGTGCCTGCTGAAAAGACTTTATGTTCTGCTAGTCCTTTTTGTCATTATAACTAATTATGGAGGACCACAGAAGCCTGCAGTATTAACTCAGCACTCAGGGGTAGGAATGGATGCTCCCTGGGATGCCAGGGATATTAGAAAATGCAGTTTCACATTTGTGTTGTCAGCAGGGTCATGTGGTCTATTAAGTACTGTCAAGAAGGAGAAAGGAAAAGGAAGAGCAAGTCTTCAGTGAGGTTCTCACTGGTACTTTCCATAGCTCTTTCATCTACACTGCAGTTTATTCCTACACAATAATATATGGACAGGAAGGAATTCTGCTCTCTATGTACAGCTAGCTCATGAGATGCTTACAGACAATCTCAGTTTATCAAAGGGGGGAATTCTTTCAGTTCTTTTAAGTTCCTGGGATTACTATTCAATACGAAGTTCCAAATCACATCAGTAGTTGTAAACATTTTTGAGGGGGGAAAAAACCCCACACATTAAATATTTTCTATTTATATTTTCCAGATTGCAGCAATAAGTCTTGGAATCCAAATTAAATTGTTTTCCAGGAAACCTAGTTTGTTGGGGGTTTTTTTTAATAAAAATCAGGCTCTAGTTTTCCAGAAACATTCTTTTCTTTATTGATGATGGTTTTTTGAGGGAAAATCCATTTTTATCAATAGCACAGAAACATATGAAACTATGCTGTGTACTGAGAAATATATAATTGCTTTCCCTTTCTTAAATGTTTTGCCTTTGACAGAAGTTAAGCTGTACCTTCAGGAGATTACAGGCAAGGGATTTCTGTTGTATTGGTATTACCAGGAGTGCTATTTTGTTATCAGTGATTCTATTAAATGTCAAAAATTATGTTCATTCTCACTGAGCATGTGATTCTCTAATAATCTGGAAGAAAATCTATTTCTTCTGATTGCTTACCTGTAAAGTAATTGCAATTGTACTTAGCTTTAAATCCCCACAGTTCCTTGATTATAGTGTCACACACTGTGTTGCCAATTTCCCAATTTCCTTTCTGTGTTCCATTTCAGCAGAGGAAACAAGGCTTTCCCTTGCTCTGTGACCCCTGGAGAAGGGAGAAGCTCTGCAACAGATCCCAAGCTACATTAGGGCACCATTTGCTGCAGAATACGAAGACATCCACATTAGCAAAGCAGAGCAGTTTGCTGTAGAAATTACTAGTGGTGAACTAGAGACTCTTATTCCAGTTTCTCAAGGCTACTTTTGGGGGCTAAGAGATTGCTGGCATGAGTGGAAAAAAGAACCAACCATTAGTCTAGGTGCTCCTGCTCAGGCAGGGGGGTTGGACTAGATGATCTAGGTCCCTTCCAAGCCCTGACACTGTGAATGTGTAAGATGCACATAGTGACACGAGTAGCTTTGTGTGGCCATTAGGTCAGGCCTTTTAAACACTGGCTCAATGGATCATGAAGCAAGCAGGCAAGCAGATGTATTTACAGTTCAGGAACACGTGTGCCACACTTCTGAGACAAGAATAAGACAGTAAATGATTGCAGCCCTCTTGTAACTACAGCGCTGGGGCAGATCCACCATTTATTCTGTTCCAAGGTGGCTTTGTCCCCCCGTGACTCACATCCACACTCTGTTCTCTTGTCTGCCTGCAGTGCTGGTAGCTGTCCTCCTTTCTGAGCACTCCCCTTTCTTCTGGCATCTGCCTTGGCTCAAGCAGCCAGTCAGCATTGTTTATAGGCAGTGATGGAAGTGCTGGGAGTAATCCTGCTCCTGTGCCTCGCCCGACCCCGCTGAAACACACCGAGCTCCAGCCTGGCAAGCTGAGCCACGAGGTGATTGCTCAGCTCTGGCATTTTCCATTTTCATACACTAGCAAAGCATCTATAAATAGCCTTTGAGGAATTTTAGTATAATGGGATTCATGTTTAATATGGGCAATGACTTCCCTTCCCTTAGGATGGCAATTAAATTGTTTAGACAAAATGCAACTGCTTCTCAGGCAGATACTGAGCTGCAGAGCAGAGTGTTTAACCAAACTCTGTGCCTGGCAGAAAATGGCTCTTTGCAGTCAAGCTCTAGCAGAGGAGACAGCAGAGCTGTTTAGGATTGCTGCATATGCTGATAATATAGAGGCACTTGAGCACCAGTACCATAGATGCTTATAGAAGAGAGAAATTCCTCAGGGAAACTGACATTCCTCTTTCCTGAAAAACAAATCAGTGGTGATCTGAGGCAAGTTTGGGACATGTTTTCATTAGAAACGTCACGTTACCAGCCAACTCTGGCTTTCTCAGGATGTCAGGGGCTGAAAGATCATCCAGTCCAACCCCTTTGGCAAGACAGACTCCCCACGCTCAGAGCACTTTGATGGGAATTGCTGTCTGTTCTTTGAAAGAGACAGGTTTTCATCTGAGTGTTCTCTGGCCTTGGCTCTGGCTGCAAAGCATTTGTGCAGAGCTCAAGTAGGGAGGAATGCTAATTGTACAATGCTTTTATGAGGCTCCAGTTAATCCAGGAGCTAATCAGGAATTGTTCAAACCCTGGCACAAACTGGGATAATATCTGAGCATCTCTCACCTGTGCCCTATTGCAGTCCTTGACAACAGCTTGTCACAGCAGACTGGCTATATCCCAATTCAGTTCATTTTTTAGGAAGAGAAGAGTTTTTCCCTCTTTACTACCCCTGCACCCTAAATTTAGGGGATTGTTATGACATAGATTTCTTCAGAACCCCTTTTATTCCAGGAGATGAGTGGCAGGAGCTGACAGGGACTCAAAACAAGCACAGCCTCCCACAGTTCCATCAGATAGTCAAGACAAAATGAGCTATGTTGGACCAACTTAAAAAAAAAAGACTACTTCATGCTTTCAAAATCTTATTTAGAACTATATGCTACATAGCCACAAAAAAAGATCTGGTGTTCAGCTTTTACTATTTACTTGAGTTTAGGCTTGGCTTTCTGGTGTCTCTAGTCAAAAGTGCACTTGACTGCTGTAAACTTTAAATTTTACACTTCATTGTTATTATTAGGTCTGAGTGCATAACAATATATAACTGCTGAGAACATCATCATGCTAAGGATTTCATATCTGAGATGCACTGAGAAATCCTTGCCTTTCTAGATTCTGAGTTTTGTTTGTACTACTGCCAAGAAGGCAATACAGAGAGTCATGGAATGGCCCAGTTTGGAAGGGGTCTTGGAATATCATCTGGTCCAACCTTTCCAGGCAAAGAGACTACATGAGGTTATTCTGCACTTGACTTTGGTTTCCAATTCTCTTTTGCTTTGAGACCTGCCTAGTTACACGTGTACACCCTGAACACTTGCTCACATACACAAGGAGCTTCTCTCAAAGGTAGTATATTAGAGCTCTTCACTTCATCAGGTACCTTTTCCAGTTGCTCAGCTTCCAAGTTGCAAAACCACCTAACATGAGATCTATTAGTTCTGATTCTCTGCATGACATAAATCAAATAAGGGTGGTGGCAAAAGTTTCCTCTGAACACAATTCATTGGAAGTTGTCAAGAGCTTCTGATGTAATACAATAATGAGAAAACAGACACAGAAAGCAGAGGTTTTTCTTTGGGGCTTACCTGAGCTATTTCATCTAAGCATGATGTTGAAAGCCTGTGGTCTTTGTATTGCAGACAAAGGATCTGGGGAGGTGTTGAATTCTTCTGTTAGTGTTGCTGTTTTCTGGCACAGTCTCTGCTGCCCTGGAGATCTACACTAAATACTTAACTGAAATCTATGATTCCATCATGCTTTTCTCCTTCCATGTGCTTCCTTTCAGTCACCTCACTCCCTGTACAACCTGCAGCTGAGGCTTCTGCTGTTCTGTTATTCACAGAATCACAGCTGTGGTATTATGGGGGCACGTTTGGATTATGAGCATGATCTGAATTTCCTGGTTTGCACTGGCTTTTAAAACGCCTGTTGGAATACAGTACAACTATTTAATACCAGAAAAAAACCCAGGAAAACCACAGCAAGACCCAAGTGCTTCAGGTTTCATTGGTCACTAAAAGCCATAGAACTTTTCTGCAGTACATAAAACAAGATTTCATAGCATCTCTGGGGATAAAAGGCAATAAACAACAACAACAAATTCAACTAACATGACACAGATCCCTAACTAAAGATAGAGGAATCACAAAAATTAAACCCTCCACTGTGAAGAAAATATCTACATAACACGTTCCCTTCCTGAGATATCTTTGATGAAGTCTAAGTGCACAATGCATGCTATTTTCCTCCAGATTTATTTTTCTGACAGTATCTTAAAGCCTTTGTAGTCCACACAAGCAGTTCTCCATTCTAAGAATGCACACAGATTCTATTACACTTTTACAAACTCAGTCCTGAAATGCTTCCTTACACTTTTTTCCCAAATAAACACATAAAAAATTACAAGTTCCAAGAACAATAAATCAGCTTTTAAAACTACAAACACTCCCACTTCATAGCAAAACATTGACACAATTTGAATTCTTCCCTAGTCTTCATTAAAAATGCCCTATTCTTGCTATTTAAAATCTACTGGGTACCCCACTTCCTTAGGTTTACTGAAGGATAAACCCTGGATTTTATCCTCGAAGGTTCATGGCCCAAGATGTGGGGATTTCAGGACACAGAGCTGGGTAGCAGGAGCAGAGGTAGATTTACAAGCAGAATCATTCTGAGTGGTCAGATCATTAGCTAGATTCTCTAGGAAATACACAAGCATGTGAACACCTGAGACACCCTCTGAAGTGTCAGTTTTCACAACATTAGAGCTAAAAATATAGACAATGCACAATATATTGCATATATATGTTATGTAATACATATATAATTGCACTTATTTCAGTAATGTAATTTTACTTGCAAGATAAATATGCTAATTAAGCTAAATATACAAAATAAGATAATGAGGAATATGCATGTGTATAAAATTAAATGTATTACTATAATGCAATTTGTGCTTCATTCAAGTGATATCTAAAAGAATGATCAGTTTTGACAAGTTTCACTGCACTTTAGTCTGCCTTTGGCCATTTAATAATCAATGATCTAAATATGCACATTGGTCTTTACTATCTGCTTTAAATAAAATACATATAATTCTACTTTAAAAGAGCTTAGACCCTTTACCAAGGCAATATGCTACTATAAAAAAAAAGAAAAAGGATAATAAATAAATTAATAATAAGTAGTCACATACTGTCAAGACAGCATTTTCCCAGATTATAGGAAATAGCTTTTTCCATCTTTCAAATTTCAGATGAAAGTAAAATGGCTTGCTGTGTCAGGAGGATGGGGGGATAGCCCTAGTAGGATGGGGAGGGGGGGGGGATATGCAGGTCTTTTTCTCCTCAGTTTAACTAGACTGTCACCAATGAGACTGATTAACTACTCAAAAGCAGTTGGGAGAGGTTTCAGTCACTAGCACTTGTTCCCATGAGGAATTTCAGCTTCACAGAGGTGTGCTGGGAATAAAATACAGCAGAGGGGGACCAGTCCTGGAGGTTCTTGGTCAGAAGAAGGTTTTACAGACCCGAGACTGTGTGTGATTGCAGCACCTAACTGCAGCAGAACACTGGTTTTTGATGCAGACTTTAAGGTTTTATATTCTATAAATAAAAATCGAGCCTTTACACAGGAATTGAAGATGGAAAAGCAGCGACAGAAATATGCAGGAAGAACATGCTGCCTTATTTCATCGTTTCCTGAGGGTTGCTACTCTTCCCTTCCACTCCATCAGTCCATAAATGATGTTTGTGGTTCCTTACACCCGCTGCATACCAAATCTCCTGCTGCCTTCCTTCTCCTGAAGATCAGGAGTTAGGGGAACAATAATAGCCACATTCTGAGGCTATAATAGCAACATTTAGAGGTATTTGTCTTTTCCGTTTTCTGACAGATCCATTACTAGTTCATTAGCCTTTAGTGGGTAGAGACATTCAGTAAACAAATGAGAGTAACTCCATTTAAGAGCTAGTGAGCTAGTACAGCTCTACTGCTTAGCCTGCTAATTACATGGAGCATTGCAAGTGCACACCGAGACAGATCCATCCTTCTGCTGCAATTCCAGAATGCCTCATCTTCACAGTTCTAAAAGCTAAGACACTTGGAAATTGGCTTTCTTTGTCAGAGTGTCAGTAGCTACAAAGATGTGAAATGGAAAACCAGTCCAGGAGAACCTTGCCATAGTTCAGTAAGCATGGAGAATAAGTATTTTAATGTCAAAAGATCATTATATTCCTCTTCTGCTCTATTTCCTTGTTAAGGTGACAGACTACTCCAAGTATTCAAAAAAGTGTAGTGGTTTAAAGGCAAATATCCTTTTAATTTTTAAACACAGGAGAAATTTTTTTAAAAAGAAAGAAAGGAGTGATATATGAAAGTCCAGTCTTGATATTTATGATATAAGCTATTCTGGAATTAAATGACCCAGTATAAACCAAAATTACACACCAAGGAACATAGCATTACTTGGCTTTCCTCTCCACCCCACATTTGTGCTCTGTAGAGAAAAGCAGACTGTTGATCATCTTACAATCCTTGGACAATAACCTCTTCGGGCTAGGCACATATTAAATAAAATTAGGTTTATCAACACAACAAGACTTTAATTTGGCTGGAACGAAGGTTTTAAAATAACTTTACCTTGTCCAGCCACTGCAGCAGTCCACAGAAACACAGTTTCCATAACAGGACTGCAATCAGTCCATCAAAGCATCAGAATCCCTTGTTGCTAAAGACAGCCACATCCTATTCCTCTTTAATGGTTTGGTTTGGGGTTGTTTTAGGAGTAGTTTCTGTGCCCCATCTGGACAGCGAGTCAAACTGCTTCTCAGAGATTCAACAGGGAGGCAGAACATTCACATTCTGTTTTCCCCAATAAGCCACTAAAAGGAAGCTACTTCCTACCCAGAGCTCATCTAAACCAGACTCCAAATTAAATAAATAGGAAGAAATTGCAAGCATTATTTGAACAGAAATGTTTCTGTTGGAGGTGAAAGTGATGACTCAACATGAGGAACCTAAGCATTTTTACTTCTTACAGAAGACTGATGTTGCTGGTGCAGATGCTGGCTGCACTTTGACAGGGTATGATGTAAATGTCAGATATACACATTTGGGGAAGATATGTTATAGCAGGGTCTTGTTGTAAAGATGCTTTTAAGAAGCTGTTGCCTCTTTTTCTAATTGATCACAGGAAGTGCATCTCTGAGAAGCAGTGAGAGCTTGGATCAATGACAGGCTAGTTTAATGCAGCTCTTAACAACAACCTGCAGAGATTAGGAGGCTGTCAGAGAGATAACACTGGAGATTTATAGATTGTTTTCTGAAGCCATTCTCAGCTCTCATGGGTGCTCTGTTACGTTTCTCTATGCTTGGATATGTAATATGTACTCCCCATATAGATCCAGGCTGTAGTTCTCATTTCTGAGGAAAGCAGCATTGCACCTTTACGTGCTGCTCCATTCCTATCAGCCTGGGAGGGCAGTGAGGGGGGTGTCTGGAAGCCAAGGCAGTCAAGCAGTTAGAATGGCTCAAGGATAAAGGGAAAATCTGAGTTACATCTGCAGCTTCTTCTGTCACTTGAATAGGGTGTAAATGGAGCTAATTCAGCTACTGCCATGCCACCAAATCAATGGAGCAGCATCTCCAACAGCTGAGGCCCCTGTGGGCTTCCCACAGCCCCTTGGACACCCTGTGTACCTCTTCCCAACACCTTTTTATATTTATGGGATTTGCCCGTTGCACCTGCAAAGACACTGTGTTTACCAATCTCACATGAATTAGGCAGGGATACCCACTGCAATTATTCCTGAAGATCATGTCACTTGTTAATACTTGGAACAGAGCAAAGTAAAAAATAATTACCTCAGTGGTCACTATCTGGACAGAGAGGGCACCTTGGTCAGAAGAGAAGAGAAATTCAGGATGTGCAGGGAAAGGTCAGTCCCTCAAAAGCATATAAATTGTAAAGATAAAACCTTTTAACCACTCATTTGAGGAACATGAGAAGACTTTCCTGTGACTTTTGCTTTGTTTCATTATTTTAAGTCAGGAATAAAGAGACCTTAAAGACAGAAGTGTAAAGTATTGCACAGTCTCAGCCCACAGATTAATCTGCACTTCTTCTCCAGCTCTGCAGAGGACTTGACATCATTTTCATAAAGAGATGACAAGGACAGACAAAGACAATTAACTTAGTTTCTCCTGAGCTCTGGGCAATGGATGAAGTGGTGACTTGGAACCAAACCCCAGCAGCTGGAGATCCATAGCAGCTGGAGTGGGCTGATGGGATTTCTCACCCAAAGTGAAGCACTAGGCAGCACCACGCTGGCCAGAAGCAAAAAAAATTACTCATTTTCTCCTGGAACTGAGAAAGGGAAGGCTTCCTTTTTTAATGGGTAGTGTGGAGATGGTGTTCATGGCCTGCTTGTTATTAAATTCAATTATAACAAATATTTCTTGAGGAAGAAATACTTTGTCATCTATGGCAATCAATAAATGAGGTGGTTAATACTCTACCATTCTGTTTCTTACCAATTTGGACAGGTTTGGAGTTCACATTGGTTCCACAAAGATCTCTGGCTTATAACAATAAGAATAAACAGAAAAAAAAAAAGTACTTTTAATTCATTAGTTCATTGGAATTGCTTGTTGTTAGTGTCCACTAGTCATTTCATCACACCTATAAAGTAGATTTTAACTGTCAGGTTACACCTATCAGTAATGACTGACAATCAACCAGTGTTGATAATATAGTGTAAAAATGCTTTAGCAATTCAGTATGGAGTAGACACGTTATCCTTCACTTTATTCATCTCCCTCATCCCTGGGCAAAAGGGAAAATGGCAAGTTGCTTTTAAACAAGAGAAATGATGTTTTGAAGGGCACACAGACCTCAGATCTCATTGAGAGAATTTTCAGTTAGCAAGACAAAACGTACAATATGCATAATTAGTAAAGTGTGAAGGCAGCACCAATGATAATACTTGCAGATATTTTCCACAGCAAAATACCCAAGAGTTCTCTCAGCACCTCTGTGTCTGAAGATGTACAGAGAAGCCAGCCAGGTGAAACAAATCCCAAGCTGACAGGCCAAAGGTTTTCAAAGATGCTGTGCATTTCCCCTGTGACAAAGTGCCAGAGTGTGACAAGGAGCTGTACCACGAGACAGGGTTGGTACCAGTGCCAGGGGAACACACACCACGGCCACAGGCTACACCTTCTGCACATCCCTGAAGCACTTCTCTGCTAAACCTGGAGGTACTGGACAGCAAACAGCCACAAGAGGCTGCATTTGTTGGCACAAACAAGCAATGGACTCGGACAACATCAGTGGCATCTCCAGAACACCCCAGACACCAGGGAGATTTCAATTCTGCATTAGGGAGCCACTAAAATTGGCCAGGGAAGAAAAGCAGGGGCTGTTGAAGCTCCATATGGTTCTCCAAGAGACTCCTAAGTACCTAGAATTAAAAGTAATGTTGCCATTCAGAGTTTTATGGCACAACACTAGTCAGCATAGATATTGCACAGTGAAAAAAACAGAGCTTTGGTACTTCTTGGCTCAGAGTGATTACTGAGCCATGGCTTGGATTGACACTTGTTTGGATCTACTCCTTCGACAGATCTGTATCCAAAGTGCAAACTGGGCCTTTCTGGCAATTCCACTACTAACTGGAGCAGAAGGAAGAGGCAGCAAAGCAGCAAAAGCTACTGGCAAGGTGCTGCTCAGTAACCCAGGGTAGAAAAGGTAAGCACAGATCTTACCTGTGCTCATTGCTGGACACCTCAGAGTTGCCCACCACCTTGTGCTATCAAAACTCTTTTTGCCAAAAGACTTGCAGTGATCATCATCCAAGTTGGTCTGTCTTTCCTTACTGTGTTTCACTCTGGTATGCAGCTTCTTGTACACCTGTTAGGACAGGCCACAGTTAACTTGCACTGCATGATTCTATATCCACTTCACATCTTTGCACTAGAATTGGAGACAGGCTGCAGCACCATTTTCTTTCAGGGATAACAGCATGGAAGTTACAAACAACAGATGTGCCAAGAAACAAATGTAATTCTCATTACTAAGATGTTTATTTTCATCATCAGGAAAAACTGGATCCTATAAATGACCACACTTGTACCCATGCCACAGACAGAGTCCTGGAGGCATCAGTGATGCATCTCCTAAGGCCTGACCCCTCTCCAAAGCTAGTTGCAGGATCAGATTTCCATCAGGCCCAGAAAGCTGAGAGCCATTGCTGTTTGGCTTTTGGTTTGTGTGACTCAACTGGGCTGTCTACAATCACAAGTGCTTGTAACAGCCAGCTGAGCTGCCACTGCACAGTAATAAATGTATTTCACCATCTGATGGCAGTGTTAAATTGTGCAACACAACCTCTTTGGTGGGTTTGGGTTTTGCTCTTAGGATCATGCACATCTCTTGCACCTCCTTGGGAGGTTTTTTCCTTTACAGATCAAGCTGTTTTTTGGGTTGGTTTTTTTTTCCTATGTCTTAAAAAACCTCTACACCCTCAAGAAACTGTCAAGAATAAGTACAATGTGAATTAATTTATCTGGAGGAAGGTGTTGAGGCATTGATACATAATGTTGGTAGGCACCTTAGAGCTCTGGATGTCTTAAGGTCCCTGCTGTGACCTTCTAGACCATTTGGCTAAATAAAGACACTTTGAGTCCTATAGTTAGAGAAGTCCTCATAACAACACAGCAGTATTCTTAAAGAAACCCTCTTTTTTTCCCCATATCTGTAGCAAGTGGTCTAGCAGAAGGCACTGTATTTCACTCTTGTACATTTCAAAGATGCCTAAAAATCAGGAGTGTAGTTATTAGCTCTGAACTGCATAATAAATTATCTGTTTTTCCCTTCTAGATAATCTCTGTAACTAGATTTACAGTTCAAATCACCTCTTAGCACATCATTCCTTTGAGGGGATGATTCAGGATGAGCAATTTGGTTTCATATTTTACCTTTTTTTTTTTGTTTGCCTTTCACATTTCCAATAGGTGGGATGTGTTTTTTAGTATTAATTGCACAGGTAAGCAGATTAATCAACTTGCAAAGCAATTCACATATAGCTTGCAACATTTAAGAGAAGACTTATGATATTCATAGCCCATATTTACACTGGTCTCACTCTACATAAGGACTCCCAGGACTTTCTCAGCATGCAATTAAACATATAATGCCTTGTGGCAGCAAGAATAAGTCTTACACAACTGAAGACCAGCTCAGCAATTAACCCAAGCAACTGAAGTTATTCTACAAACATCCTAAACATTATAGGGTGCAACTTCCTCCAGCATTCTTACTTCTCTATAAAGTGCCACAAAATCCATTGGTCTTCAGTTACCAGTTTGGCCAACAAATGCAATGAATAAAAGACCAATGATACAAAGACATATTGAAGGTAAATTATTTTAAGTTGGCTAATTTACATCTATGATGGGTTCAGCTTGGCCAGCTGGCAGACTCCTACCCAGCCACTCTCACTTCCCCCTTGCCAGGGAAAGAAAATAAGATTTAAAAAACTCACCAGTCAAGATAAAAACTGCAAGACTACTTAACAGCTACCAACAGGCCCAAATATACTCAATTTAAGGAAAATCCATTTCACTTATTGCCAAGTAAGACAGTGAAAAATAAAACCAAGATATAAGACTACTATAACTACATATAGCAGTACCTTTCTGCAGCTGGTTTCTCCTCAGTCTTCTGCTGCTCCAGCATGGATCCTCTGCACAGTCCACTGCTCCAACATGGATCCTCTGCACAGTGCACTGCTCCTTCTGCTCCAGCATGGATCCTCTGCACAGTCCACTGCTCCTTCTGCCCCAACATGGATCCTCTGCACAGTCCACTGCTCCAGCATGGATCCTCTGCACAGTCCACTGCTCCTTCTGCTCCAGCATGGATCCTCTGCACAGTCCACTGCTCCTTCTGCCC